>JAEMWC010000475.1:112500-157500 GCA_016490735.1 Pachyseris speciosa
ATATGTACCCTTACTTTCTCTTTGCCGCGATTCACCATCTAAAATCGTCCCCGACTTTCTCTGTGCGACCTTGTAGCTCAGTCGGCAGAGTAACGGTAGATCTAATCCGTAGGTCGTGGGTTCGATTCCCACCGAGGTCAAAAGATTTTTTCTTTGCCTCGTGTGGTTCCCTGTTTCCCTTTACTAGGGCTAACGCCCAGTGGGTTATTCATGGGTTTAAGTAGCACTTTAATTTACACTTCAGAGTTAATTCTCTATTCCACTATTTGTGTTCCTAGTGCTACGCGGCACAACATTCATATGTACCCTTACTTTCTCTTTGCCGCGATTCACCATCTAAAATCGTCCCCGACTTTCTCTGTGCGACCTTGTAGCTCAGTCGGCAGAGTAACGGTAGATCTAATCCGTAGGTCGTGGGTTCGATTCCCACCGAGGTCAAAAGATTTTTTCTTTGCCTTGTGTGGTTCCCTGTTTCCCTTTACTAGGGCTAACGCCCAGTGGGTTATTCATGGGTTTAAGTAGCACTTTAATTTACACTTCAGAGTTAATTCTCTATTCCACTATTCAACTGTTAGAGCCTGCTTTATGTTGATGTTGCTTGTAATAAGTAGAAGTTTATTCAAAATTTATAGTCATGTGCAGAGCTGTCACTTACTTGGATACCCTGGACTGCTATAGTCACAGAGGAACAAATTTGAGAAGGTTGAGAAGCTCAGTGTAATATGTGGCTCACAACTTAATACAGCCCTGATGTGACATCAAATAATTCAATCCTGCAGATTTTACCCACATCATCATAAACTTACATATCTAATCTTCATTTAAGCATACAATTACACAGATGACAACAGCTACAGCTGTAGCTCACCATGTAATGGAAACCCAGCAGACTCTCTTTCAATGATAGGTTATAACTTGGAGAAATCTTTGCCATACCAATGGCATATAAAAACTACAGATTTTTTGCAATTATTTTAAAATATGCATACCTAAAGTGTTTCAAGTACACACAACATTGTGCCACAATTTTTCAGAAAGAACAAATCAGCTTAATTGCATTTTTTAAAGGTTCACAGGTGTGGTTCAGGTGTGGAAGGCTTAAAGCATGACACTACATCTTACCGTTCTTTGCAGCTCTCTTACTATGGCAGCTCGCGACTTCCCTTGAAGAACAACTTGAGCCTTGAAAGAGACAAATTCAAAATAATGGATATCCATGCATATTTTCACCAATGTGAGGTTAACATGACTTTATCCTGTTACAGTTTTTTTTATATGGGTACTTTTATAATTATATCTTTTATTTCTGATCACAATTCAGGTCCTCCAACTTGTCTTCTAGGCCTTGCACATGATGAAGAGCATAATCTTTGAACATGCTTCCCAGGTCAAGTAAAGGGAATTTTCACTTGTGCACTGCTTGCCAAGTTCTGAAAACCTCAATGGTCCACTCCTCTTTGTACTGTGTACTTTTACGCTTGGACTGTACAAGCAAACAATGTTATTCTTGCTCACTTTTGACTGACTGAAACCAGTAAGATTCATCCTCAGCTAACCAGCAGGACGCCACTACATGCAAATTGTGGCTACTTGAAATAACCCATACGAAAATTCTGAGCGAGACACTGACGAGATTCAAGCCATAAAAAGACTTGCTGATGAGTGAGACAGAATGTGACGATAATCAGCCTGACAGGAGCAATAAAAATTGAACGATAAATGAATGAGAATTGAGCAAGACATTTGTGTGGCCCTCACATTTGGGTGAAATTCTGAGCGATAAACAGGCAAGATTCAGGCCATAACAATCTCACGGTAGCAAATGACACAGAATCCTAACACAAGCGAGATTCAAACCGTAAAGCAAGATATTTGTACTGCTGTGCCATTTGGATGTCCTAATTATCAGCAAAATAAGTTGCCTCGCTATATGAAAGCTATAAAATTAGAATGTCGAATAAAGAAAATTGTTTGATGAAAATATTTCACATTATTACTTAAAATGCCACATTCCACATGATAGCAACTCTCCCAATTCAATACCATCACATTTCTATATTGCAGTCACAAGATTTTTATTTAGCCATAAACAAAATCCATAATAGTTGCTTTACAAGCTTCTAATATACATTTAATGAATTGAACGAAAGGTGTAAAGCATTTCCTTCAACAGAACACAAACCAGAGTAGTGCTAGGGACTGTTCATTTATGTTTGGGAAAGCAAAATTCCCATAGATTAGGCACATAATTTTTATATCTTAGAAAGACTTAGTGACACATTTACATACCGTTTCCAGTGTCCTCTTAATTGCATTTGGTTTCATTCCCTTCAGTGTTATCCCTTTCATCTCCAACACTTCTCAGTTAATGAATTACAAATTGTTTTATGAATCAATTCATGAATCTTTGTTTCGGAATACGATAGATTTTGCGCATGGTCCACCATAAATACAGTTAAGTGAGTCACGCACGCAGGAGGATTAGATGTAGGTATGCCATAAAAATTACAAAACTACCTGCAAAGGATACTTTTGAACATTAAAGCAACGAGCAAAAACAACTCCTTTTAATGTGTCATAACTTCAGAGATGAAGCGTGAGGAAGGTACTTGCTACAAAGAACAGACGGGTTCATGATCAAAACAAATTACAGTATGTCAAAATGTCACTTGTAGAGTCAAGGAATTGCTATTTGGATGTAAATTCCTTGACAAAATAACAGTGCAGCTCCATTTCTGGGCAACTGCTAAACTACCCAAGAGTTATTTTCAGATAGCAAGAAATTGAGTCACCGAGAAACTTGCAACTTCAATGATGGTCCTGCAATCGTGTTAAATCCGATGATTGCAGGTTTCTCTCTTGCTATCTTGCAAAACGGATTTGTTGTGTTGTTTAAGCACTGGGCAATCCTTGCCACTGCGCACACATGGAGGGTACACCGAGACTTAGGTAGGCAACACTGACCATATTAATTGTCGCTAGCAAAATACACATAGGCATACAAATTCTCAACCATTGCCTCTGAAAGTGAAAAAGTTCGGAAAAATCAGGAAGAGCAATCCAGGCGCAAAACATTCACAACTACATGACTGACTGTTGTACCCAAAAAGTGCGCCAAAATGGATGGAATGAGCTTTTCAAAATGGTAACCAATCAGAGGGTCTCAGTCCCTCAGAAATATGATATCAGTGATGAAGTGTGAAACTTTACTGCAATTGCACAACATGTGGGCCAAAGTTTGTTTATCAGTATCACAAAAAGGGCAAACATTGCTTTCAACAAGGGCAGTGCGAAACAAAGTGGCTCGCATAGGTAAGATGTTGTGAATTATTTTGAACTGAAAAGCTATTAATTTAGTTTTTGTTGAGATTTGGGTAGTAAATAGACCCTGTGGATATCTTCTTTTCTAAAGCCATAGTTGAGGATCCTACCCTCAGCTGTGTAGAATAACTTTGTTTGAGCAAGGTCAAATAAGTGATTCTGGTGGATACAATTTTTGTTGGGGGCAATTTTTGTTGCGTCTGTAACACTGAATGGCAAAAAGAGCGGATTGCCTTAATGAGACCGTAGTATAAGGTGAACGGCATCTTTATGCCAAATTTTTCTTTTTAAACTAGCTAGGGAGAGAAAATTCAGTTCATCAATGAGCAAGTCTTTGATTTCAACTATGCCTTTTTTATACCAAGAGCCATAAAAAATAGGTTTGTTGTCAACCAAGATGTTGCAGTTGTTCCAGATAATTTGGTTTTTGGCTGCTGCATCATCCTGGGGTACCAAAAACTTAATATACCTTTGCCAACTGGTAAGGACACTGTGCTAAAAACTGGGGAGATTATTCAGGTCAAGTTGATTGGTGTCGTAATTACAACTAGTAAGAAATGAAAGCCTGCTGTATTTGCTTAGCATTTGTTCTGGAATTATTTTCAAAAGCCGCATCATCAAGATTTCTTAATCTTTCGCCCCAAGCAATTTTTAATGCTTTGTCCATAATTGCAAAGTCAATCATCTTTAAGCCACCAAGTGTTTTTTATTGGCAATAATAGTTCTTTTTTTTATTTTGGGCACTTTGCCTTCCCAGATAAAATTCAAAGTAATTTTGTTGATCCTTTCTGCCAGGTTTGCTGGAGTGGTTAGTACAGAAGTACTGTATATAAGCTTTGATAAGCCTAGGGTCTTGTCCACCCATTGAGTGTTTTTTCCTATGCCATCACCTTGTCTTCAAAGTTTCAGATACTAGCTTGTTCTAACTTGTAAGAGAAGTATATTCCTAAAGCATGAACAGGTTCTTGTGGCCACTTGAAATTATAAGTTTTATCTAAGTGTGTTTTCCATGAGCCAAGCCACATCAATTCTGTTTTAGTGGTATTGATTTCAAGGCCGCAAATTGATTTGAAACCTTCCAGAAGTTCAGTAATCGAGGGACAGATCCCTCATTATGCACAAAGATAGTTGTGTCATTGTCATACCGTGTAATCTTGATACCCTTAATGGAGTTATCATTTTTTAAAGCCCTTACAAACAGTTCAATCCCAATAACAAACAGAAGACATGAAAGTGGACATCCTTGTCTAACGCCTTGATGAAGGGTGAAGAAGTTGGATGCATGGCTGTTGTTCACAACGCAACTAGTCACCTGGTGGTATATTGTGTCAAACCAATTTAACAGATCAGGTCCAAAATTAAAAAGTGGCAAAGCCGCTTTAAGGTACTTTCATTCTGTTGTGTCAAATGCTTTTTTAAAATCTAGAAACAACGAAGGCAATGTCAGGTTCCTGCATGTGATCTCTGTAGAACATGACATTCTGTATTAGTCTGACACTTTCACCTATGAAACAGCGTTTGACATAACCCATTTATTGGGGTTTATGATTTTGGGAAGTACTTTTTCCAATCTTCTTGCAATTGTCTTGTTTAAAATCTTATAATCCACATTTAGTAATGAGATTGGTCTGAGGTTATCTACGTGTAGTAGAGTTGTATCTATCTTTTTTGGGAATAAGTGATATGATTCCACGTCTTTGGCTGATAGAAAGTGAGCCTGTACAGAACACATAATTAAAACTGGATACCATTTCAATACCAAGCTCTGTCCAAAAAAATTTATAAAATTCAGAGGAAAAGCCGTCAGTACCGGCATTTTGCCGTTTTTTAAGTCTTTAAAGTGCTACTACGACAAAATTCACATCTTTCCTATCTAAGCCGTTTTAAAATATAAACAAGTAGTCTGTAGAAGAAGAATGATGTCTACTATTTTTCCAGAGATATTCAAGTTTTTAAAATATGCAAATTAGCCAAGTGATGACGTCATATACTCAACTGAATTTTGATCAAATATGATGAAAAAAGATATCTCAGCCAATTTGTATCAGAAATGCTTGATTTTTTTGCAGTAAGATTCTACTAGATGTGCTTCACAATTTGGGCTTACCAGTATTGTTACCATGGCAACATACTGGGTTCCAGACCTCCCTGATATTAAGGGCTTTGCTGGCTACCTTTAGAATATTTCTATTTTGATATTTGCCAATGGTGCCTCATCTTCATGATTCAGCAAGCATGTAAATATGTTAGGTAGAGTTTGCGGCCTTGCTAAATGTTTTTTGAGCTGAAAATCACTAAAATATTTAAATCAGGTTGGGGGACTGGAAAGAGTGAGTTGCCATGGGAACCAAATTTTTTATAGCTGTAGGTGCGTTGCCTTTACAGCTAACAGCCTACCAAGTTTCAATGGTCTCTGCTACAAATTGACTGAAATAGCTCTATTTGTATATTTGATGTTATATTGGGTTGATACCATGACGTCATCAGTCATCTCATTTGCATATTTTACACATTTTTCAAACTTAACAAGACGCTTTATGAGCATTTACTCTGGATACTTTTGTGATGCAGAAGAAGGACGCACGCTTTCTGATTCTTAAAAACTATCCAGCTAATGGTTTGCTTTTGGGTTTGCACAAGGCCTTTTTGTTCGCGTACTAGCAAAGCACGTTAAACTGTTTTGAGAGTTGCCATCCAGATTCGTTGTCATCTGTCATTGTTTACCCCTAAATTAAATGGCAACATCTGGAGTGTACTTTAGATCTCTCAATATTTTTTCTCTCTGCTAAGCTCTAAAACATTCGCGTAGACACTTCTCTTAACATATTGGTTATTCAGAACTCGAAAACACAAGGCAAATCGTTTCCCGTATCCAAGTATGTGACATGACATGTTTCTCAGAAGCAGTCCAGATGTCACACATTGTAAAAAAACTCAATTCAAACTGCTCTATTTTCAAAACAAAGCATGTTACTTGGCTGAAAACAGGCCAGCAGATGTATCTTTAAAATGTTATTTACCTGATGAAGGTAAAAATCTAAATGTTTAATTTTAGCTTTTTCCTGATGCCACGTGAAAACCAAGAATTCGCAAACTTGTCTCTAAATATAGAACTGTCATAGCGATACTGATCTTCTGGATCAAATTACATCAAAAACAACTTTGCGATTTCTAAATATAGAACTGTCACAACATTCTAATTCGAGTCGATACTCACAGCACGTGCGAGGCTTCCAACCTTGTCTTAAAGTCGGCAAACCTTTTCACACAGACAAACTCTACTGGATTAAAGTTTTCACAACTTTACAAAGATATCGCAACATCCTCAGTAATCCAAGCAAGACAGTCCACAACAAAGGCTGAACAGAAAGAGATTTATGGGTCACATAGCTCAAGGCTCTTGGTGGTGCAATAATGACGCAATACTTTGCACTTTGGACTACGATGAAACACTGCCACGTGTCTTCTATTGTGCATTGGCAAATGAAAACACCGCCACGTGCCTCCTATTGTGCATTGCCCAATCAAAACACCCACCACATAATTGTCTTGTGCATTTTGCTGCACAGGAAAAAAAGAAAAAAAAGACTGAAATCTGACACGATTTATGACTCGGTATACTTACAGTATCCCGAGTAAATATCTCCGGAACCAATGCAGATATTTACAAACGGAAAACAGTGTTTTTAATCTTTCCTGGAATTCTATGTGAAAAGTTTAAAAAATCAAGGAGTAAAATTTTGATCAGAGTAGCACTTTAAGAGCTGCAAAGCATTCTTCTTCTGTCATGAGGCCTTCACAGGAAAGTGAATTGTCCTGTGTAAGAGGCAATACTTTTCAGCATTAAAAAATGAGGTTTCCTACATGTTGGAGTCTTCGACATTTCGAGAGCAATAAAGGGCTTCATAGAAATGCTTTTCCTCCCGCAATATCTCAGATTTATCAGTATAATGTCGTTGTAAGTGTTTTGTATTATTCTAAGCGTCATTTTGTTCACTGTTATTACCATCATTATTTTGAACGTTCACTCTCTTAGCCTTGAACTCAATTGGGATGCTTTCTGTGGTAAACTTCTTGTGTCCTATGATAAGCCCTCTGTCAACTACTTTGGCATTAACACCTTGCTTTCTTGCTGTGAACATAGCCTTGATCAGAACTTTCCACTTGGCTTGGATTGCTCTGACATAGTCGGCTGTAATGTAGGCGTCTTTAAATCTGTCGCTCTCTTGCAGTGTTTTCTTGTGTCCCTATAATCTCAGCATACAAAACAAGCAATAATTGGTCTAGGTTTCTTTTCGTTTCCCAAAGCTGTGCACCGCATGGAAATGCATTTTGGATGGATCTATTTGCATGTCGTTTTCCAGAATATCAAGGATAATTTCTTTTGTAGATAATTCAGCACCTTCATCACGTTTCTGGAATGTTGTTGAATTTATGATTCTCTCGTCTAGTGTAATCTTCTAATGCTGTAATTTTTCTCTCGCTTCTCTTTTAATTTCACCTTGGTGGATAAGAGCTCTTTACGGCAATTTGTCAATTCGTCACGAAGATTCGACCATTCTTTCTCTTGCAGGGTAAGTATAAGTAACACCCATAATTATAACATGAGATCCGCTTCCAATAACAATATAACAACACCAGCTTGTAAAAGGAACTCTGGCCTTAGAACGTTTCACTCAAGCGCTTGCTGTTTGTGGAACGCTCTTGATCCCAAACTTGAGTCACTCTCTCATACTAATTTTAAAAATTACTTATTTAACCCATTGACTACCAGCTGTTTTTACATTTTCGGAGTGATTTTCCACCTATAAACGATGAATAGCAATTGTGACTCTTTATTTGAACTACCAGGGAAAAGTGGTGCTGTCCTAAGCCACTGGAGGCTCAAGGTTTCTGAAAACGTCATTTTGACGTAGCTATTTTTTATCCGTGAAGCGACAACAATGGCCCAAGTTCAGTTTGCTTGCAATTTCTGCTAAATTTACAGCCATTTTTCATTTTTAGCGGCTGCCTGATAAGCATCATTAAACGTGACAGTAGCTAATTAAGAGTCCACTTTCTCAAAGAATCGAGCAAGGTGATGTACTTTGTTGTTGAATTTGGCTTGTTACTCGACGAACTGGGAATTTGGCCGGTCAAACACTTAGTACCTTTGGGACTCGACTATTGATGAATTTCTCGACCTACCGCCACATATTTTGGAATTTCTGAGTACTGAAGATGACCACAAGCAGGAATTTTTGGCAGTAGGTCGGAGTGGCTGTAGACTTAGTTTATATGTGAAAGAATTGGGAGAAGGAACGGGTGCTGTCAAAAATTCTCGTCATTTCCCAGCATGCAATGTGGTCTAGATGTTGAAAATGGCGGAAAGGCCCGAATGCACTGGAACAAAAGGCTGTATCTATGCTTGGGGGAAGAATATGAACAAAAAAAGTCATTTCTAAGCTAGAAAAAGGACTGAATTTCGTTATGATGGTTGAAGTTTGGATTTCCTTAAAAAACATGAAGGCAAAAAGGGGCATTTTTGTCATTTCTCTTTGACGTTAAAAACGGTCAGTTTCGTTCTTGCCCAAACTCAAAAGGCCATATTTGGTAAAAATCGATACGTTTCTTGCATTTATTGGATATCCAAATTTAAAGGGCATTCCATTTCGTGCTCACAAATAACAGTTAAGAGAATATTCGTGCGATTGAGAAAGTTGCAATGTTTTGAAGCATGGGAGTTTTTTACGGCCGGTTTTGGCCGGCATGGGTGCCAATGGGTTAAACTTTACCATAGACGAAAATCATTTTAAGATTGCAAAACCTTTTTGTTTCATAAGCAGTCAATTAATCAATATTGTAGTACTAGTAGTTCATTATGTAAATTTAGTTGGTAGATTATAGAGGTAGTTAATTAATTAATCAATACGTTTTATTACTTTAATTGTAGGAGGGCCATTATGAAAACTACTGGGTGACCAGTAATCAATGTCTTTACCCTCATTAAATAAAGTTATATCATTATTGCAACATCTTTGAGAGCATTGTCTTTTGCTTTTAAGTTGTCGATAGTCACCCACACCTCTTCCAAACTTTTTTCCAGTTCTCCAACAATTCCCTTCACCTTGTCTAACTCTAATGTGTTTCATTTCCAGTCTGAGAAGACTGATTTCCTCATGTAATTTGGCAAAATTGTTCTGCATGTTTTCTTCTAAGCTCTGTATTAAGTCTCGGAGTGAACCAAAGTCTTCTTGGTCGTCCATGGCGGTTTTGACCTTCTTCTTTTCAGCTGGAGAATTCGCAGAGCTAGAACTAGAACCTTGTTCACCCCTTTTGAATTTTGTCATTCCACAGGATAGTAAGCAAAGAGTGTACTATTTGTAAATGGCGTGTAAGAAAGGTATTCCCTCACTTAAAATCGCTCAAGCCGAGAAAAAGCGTCCGACCACCATCGTAGCTAGTCCCAGTCCCACCATGTACAAGCTACTGTTTTCTGCTGCAAAGCCAAAATTTCTTGCCACAGCTCACCCAATTTGCAATTTTGTGCAAAAGCTACAATCCAAAGCGAAGCTTACATGTTACGCAAGTGAATTCTTTTTATCTCGAGCAGATTGTTGTGCTAAACATCCAAGACATTTTGTATGACCATGGCGCGGCAGAAGGAAGACGAATTTCCCAATAAGAAGGAGCGTGATAAGAAACTGAAATGGTAAGTATTCTATGAAAAGCACTCCAGAAAAGGTGCATGTACTTTCGTCTACTTTAAAGAAATGATTAGCTTTCTGTAGTGATGATGGAAATACATCATTCGCCTGTTTCAGTGGAAATAAATGTAGCCTTATCGCACATTGATTTACTTATAAATTGTTGTTTTTAGATCGTGCAGGACTGTAGTTTGGTTCCAATGTTTCTAGCTATGGCAGGTATTTGTAACATTCTTCATTGAAATGATTATAATTATATCTTAACTCTGCTTTTTATAGTAAGCCTGTTTGCAGCAAGTCTTGTAATTTGTGGTGTGCTTGCATTATAGAAACAGAAATAAATGTGATAAAGCTGCAGTTGTCTATCTTTTCCATAAATTCATCCACGTCCAAAATAGACGCTTTGTATGGAAATTGAAATCCTTGCAAACTGGACAGAAGTTTATTATAACGATGTAAATAAATTTATTTGGCCAGTACACAATTCACTCCACTTGATAATTATCCTATTTTCCGTAGGTCGCGCATGGTTAAGTGGTCGATCATCGTCATGAATAGCAGCTCAGGTTTGAAACACGCTCAGAGCCAGCCACATATTATCGCCCAGATATGCGAACGGTGTTGATGTATCATTCAATTTTCAGCCATAATACAGCCTTACAAATGCCATGTCTACTGCCAAAAACAATGAAAAATCGGTCTCGCTCGATTACGCTAGATTCTTACCATATTATCGCTCAGAATATAGCAAGACAAATGTCAACTACTCTAGCAGGACAAATTGGGTGTCTCGCTTTGTCTTGTTCAATTCACGCCACAAAAGTGACTTTATGGCCAGAATCAGGCCAGATTATCACCATGTCAGGCTATCATTTTTTGTACAGGAAACAAGCTTAAGTTGTGAAAAAAAGCCGGATACAAAATAATATCATCATAAACTATGCACTAATTAAACAAAAGAAAGCAAAAATCAAATGTTTACGTGCATGATATCCTTTGTTTAAAATGAGGCGCTGATTGAGAAGCCATTTCAAAAGCTTGTGCTTCATGTTTCATGGCGGTTTCAAAAAACTCAAAAACAATAAAATCAGTTTTTTCGGTTTGGAAACCCAAATGAAACACCCGCACTCATTTTTGAAATAGTACATCATCATCGCCATTGCTATTGCTATCTGTTACAAGTATTAACCTGCTGATACAAGTTAATTTCTATAATTTCCTATATTATAGCACTTGTCCAGTCCTGTTCTAAGCACTTTGCAAACATAAAAAATGCATACCTGTATGTAAAAGTGCAATAGAATTCATACATGTTAGAAATAATTTTTAAAAAGATAAGTCTCTTGTCTGAAGAATGGATGTCATCAGGTAGTTTGTTCCAGAGGTCAGGGGTGAAATAACAAAATTAATGCTTTAGAGTAATACGACTTGAGATTAAAGTTGACAGGATTCAGGCATAATGTTGCAGATGACCGGAGCGACATTGAAGTTGAATAGTGTCGTATCAGGTCTTGAATATAGATAGGAGAATGTTGGTGAAGAGCTTTGTGGTTGAGTAGAATTATTTTGAATTTAATTTGCTCAGAAACTGGAAGCCAGTGCAGGTCAAAGAGAATTGGGGTGATGTGGTCATACTTGCGGGAGCATGTAATCATATCGAACAGCGGTATTCTGTACTGATTGAAGCTTTTTGATAACATATTTCAGGACATTATTTTCTTCCTTTAATTGTGAATAAATGAATACATTGTATAGTAGAGAGTTACAGTGATCCAGCTTGGAGGTTACAAAGGCATGGACTAGAGTCTCAATGGTTTTAGTGGATAGGAATTTTCTTATACAAGAAATGTTATGAAGATGATAGAAGGCAGATTTACAAACAGAATTGACATGAGGGAGCATTGACATAGTACTATCAAAAAGGGCACCAATATTTCTGGAACATGGAGACAGCTGGATTGTATGTGCCCTCAGTCTCTAGTATGGCCCTCGGCCACATACTCAAGACCTTTGGCACAGTTTTTCCCAATACGGACAGTTCATTCTCATGCTATTTATGTTCAAAGGTCCAAAATGGGTCTCCTTGACCTCCATACACCATTGCTATGTCAATGATGTCATATGGTTATTTATTTATTTATTTAAATTTTTTTTTTTTTTTGGGGGGGGGGGGGTTCAGTGATGACTGAAATAGTACAGTACTGTGCAAAAGTAAGTTGACAGTCTCGACTCAATCCTTGCGAGAATCGAGGATCAAGGATAGAGTAGAGAATCAAGACTCTATTCACTCAAAACTTGACTCGATGCTCAACACTCGATTCTTGCAAAAATCACTGAAGTGAAACATTCTTGATTATTCATACTCAATTCAAGTTTCGAGAAAGCGGTTTACTCCTAGATGAAACAACAATAGGAACTGTTTAAAAAGAAAAAGTGGTAGCGTCGGAGCGTCGGAAAGTACTGTACTTTGAGAGCGCTGTTATAAACAGTTTTTCAGTGACAAAGTCAAAGTGGCAGGGTATTCTGTAGTTACTCCAAAACAAAAATCGTTCCTCTGATTCTTAATTTTAAAAGTAGAAGGTAATGCCCTGTGAAAAGTGAACGGGTATTCTGAAATTTCTCCTTAAAATTAAATATAAAAGTGAAACAGGGAGCTTTATTGCGCAATTACATCAAATGTAAATTTCACTGATGTTTTTGAAAAACACCGGCACACCGAGCGCCCAAAATAACTAACACGTAACGCAATGTTCCTCGTATTTCTACATTTCTTCTTCGTAAAAGTGAGCATATTCTTGACTAACATTTTGATCAAAAGTAAACATTTCAATAACAAGGATGAACAACGAACTTGTGTTTACAATGCGGCTAGACGCAATGGCACCACTCTAAAGTATTTTTAGATTGTGCTATTTTTGTTACAAATAATCATTTCCATCAATGTCTTTGCAAATGCAGCTTTATTTGTATCAAAAGTTTCCATCGTTCTGTTGGAAAACCTTTTGCTTTGAACGGATGATATATTTTTTCCACAGATCACAAATCGGAGCCGTGTCACCCAGAGGAATGTGGTGAAGTGATGCGTGTGAAAAGAGCAGTTCGCCATTTGATCAAACATTTGACCCTCCACGGGAAAACGTACACTAACGATCATCCGTTAAACGTTAGAAAACTAACGGATAGTTAACGAATTGCTAACGGCTTTGAAGTCCTGCTAACGCTTAGAACTAACGTTCTAATGCTCGGCCCTGACCTTCTAACGATTTCTCCTAACGCTCTAACAATTTGTTCTAACGCTTTATGCTAACGCTCCAACGATTTGTGTTAACGTTCTGACGGTTTGTCCTAAAGTTGTAGCGGCTGATCATGATCTGCAGTTCTAAAGGATCATAAGTTGTGAACGATGTAAGTTTATATAAGAATTGCGGATGAAATGAATCGAATGATCATTGCAGTTGCTATTAAACGGTTCGTTTTTAGACGCCTGTGTGGTCACGTATTACTTATCTCTTTCCTTTTAACGAAGTCTGTAGTTAAGCGGTCGATCAAACGAAGGAAGCATGGTGCTGCCAAATTCTTTTTGCAATGGCTAAAACTGAGAGCATTCAATGAGGCCTTCCAAGGAGTAGAAGCGACTGCGAAAACATTTGTGAATCTTCTCCCAAAACACCGACAACAGACAGAAATTTTCCGAAAAAGCACAATAGTTTCAGTGACAGTTACAATTCTCTAGCTTTCAAGCGAGAGATTAGTCTCCTATGCAGCCATTCTTTGTCTTGTCACTTAACACTCCTCGCCAGGAGGAACGTTGCATGACGAGACAAAGAACAGCTGCGTAGGAGACTAGCAAGAGATGGAGTTGTAAACATGCGACAAAGCGACACCAGACCACCACATTGTCCTCAATTCACTGTGCAGCCAACAGCATCTTTTGTTGATGTTTGGCAGTTGTCTCAATCCCATACTCTGCTAGTTTCAAAAATCACATAAGTGGATCCTTTCAGTTTGGTGGAAAATAAGAAATTAGTCTCTCGCTCACTGACATTTTTCAGACATCTGATAAACAACCTTATGCAAATGTTTGTTGAAATTTGATCCACTGGGAATGAAGAGCATACATGAGAAGTGTTGCGTGACGACCCAAAAAAGACGAATGCTCAAATGTGTGGCATACCTGATACCTGTGGTATCCCACACTATTGCTATCGACTCTCTAAAAAAGCTAGCTAACATAATACCTGAAGCTGTTCGACTGAGAATGACGAAATTTGACTGTAAACTCCGCTACCGACCATTTAAAAGTGGTCAGACAATTGGCGACGCTTGACTGATCACAGGCGATAAACGCAAGATCTACAGAGAGATAAACTACATGTTCTTTCGATACTTTTCGCTCCATCTGATGGAAGGGTTTTACAAAATATAAACTTATTTATTTTCCTTGAAAGCCAAATACAATTCTTGGCGAATTCTTCAACAGATGCCTTGCTTTATGGAACGGAAGGTTCACAGAAAGCAATGGAAAATATTGTTTTATCAGAAGCTTATGTCACATGCTAGGCAACGAGAGCATTCATATTTCATATGGCAGATGTGATGATTCGGCGGATATTTCAGAGCAAAGTTTCAAGATTTCTTTGCCAGTTTGGAAGAAAATTTTGTTTTACCTTTTTGCTACAATGTTAACATTAACTAAAAGTGCTTACTCCTGAGGCAACCAGAGAGCACAAAAACAAAACATCGAGCTATCTTTAGCATCTTTCGAGTTTCGTTCATCAGAAACTGTGGAGCATTGGAAATAAAAGGTTTGGACTTTCTGATTTGTGTAAGCTTATGTCAGGCCGCATGTTCGTAAAGATTACATCAATAAGCGGTTCAAAATGTGATCCACATCTTTTCGCAAATATCATTTTTATTTAGCTGGCATGTGTTCTTCAGATACGGCTATGCTCTAATGGGAAACGATGAGACGCTAACACCGTTGATTAACGCTCTAACGGGCAAGGATCAGGTGCTAACGGTTTGACTAACGCCACTAACGGATATGACTAACGCTCTAACAGGCAAGGGTCACGAGCTAACAGATTCACTAATGCTACTAACGGTTTTCATCAACGTTTCTAACAAATGACTAACGGTTAGCTAACATTTTAGATCGTTTAACGGAAGGTCGTTAGTGTACGTTTTCCCGTGGAGGGTCACATTTCTTCTGCTTGTCTAGCTGTCCCTTATTTGTTCACTTGCCGTAAGGAACATTTTCACGGGAGAGGTTGCAATGTTAGCAAGAGTTCTTAGAATTGAATTCGACCCACACTGTTTACTACAAACTAAGCTTGATGTACGTGTTGCACATGCCGACACTCTGTTTGGAAAATATCTGTGCATCAGTGAAAGTTTTTATGGGTTAATCTTTCATTCATATTCCCAGTTGCATGTGTGCTATGAGCCCAGCGATTAGTCTATCAAGGAATCAGTCAAGCAGCAAGCTCATTAGTTTCTTGATTCTTGCGAGTCTTGTTTGTTGTCTCGATTCTCCATAGTCGTTCTTGATGCTCAGTCCTCAATTCTTGCAGGAATCGAGGATCAAGTCGAGAATCGAGACTCGAAAGAGACTGTCAACTTACTTTTGCCCAGTACTGTATTTACTGCCAAAAAAATAGTAGAAAATTTAACGGGTTTGCTATTTAAACTTTTCAAATTAACACAGTTGTAAAAACCTGAAAACCATTGTGAGCCTCCATATTAAGTAGTAGTATCACTATTGTATCTGTTAGTGGTATTATTTTCAGATTTGTCCTTATTAGTAGTATTATTGTTAAGTAGAGGTCAGTAATTATTATTATTATACAATGCTGATGCTATCTCAATTTTGATTGGCTAAAAGCACCCCGCTAATTCTAGATGGCGCTGTGTCATCGCGTCACATCTACAGACACTGGCGTTTATGCATGTAGGTATGACGCGTTTTTGCAGACAATGGTTTTCGTCACCTGACAAGCTAGCCGGCGGTTTGAGCAAGATTGTCATGGCGGAGTCCGCTCCAAGATTCGCGTCAGTCTCAGAAGCGGATTTAGGACGCCTTATTGACGACAAGGACGCAAAGAACACCAAACGAGCTACCAAGACAGCTCTTAGAGTTTTACAGCAGTATTTGAAGGAGAAGAAAGTTCCCGAACCGCAAACCAAAGATGGCATCAGTAACGTTCTCAAACTATTTTATGCCGAAGCTAGAAAAGTCGATGGAACTTCTTATTCCAAAAGCACTCTCAACAGCCTGAGATTTGGACTGGGCAGACACTTCAAGGCAACTCTTGGCTTCGATATAATAAACGATCCAGCATTTGCCGAGGCAAACAAAAATTTTGGCGCCAAGTGCGTTGAACTAAAACGACAAGAGCTCGCCAAAGTCGAACACACGCCACCGATCTGCGAAGAAGATCTTAAAAAGCTGTACGAAAGCGATGTTTTTAACCAATACAGCCCGGAAACGCTTCAAAACAAAGTTTTTTTCGAGGTTATGTTGTACTTTTGTCGCCGAGGAAGGCAAAATCTTCGTGAACTCAAAAAAACTGATTTTTCATTCAGCACGGATGGCAAAGGTGCAAAATATGTGTGCAAAACAACAGATGAACTCACAAAGAACCGACGAGAAAATGATGAAGGATTTGAAGGAGGCGTGATGTTCGAGAAACTAGGACCACACTGTCCTGTGGCTTCATTTGAACGGTACATACAGCACCTGAATCCCTCAAACGAATTTTTGTTTCAGCGGCCGAAGAAAAACGCCGGCATATCTGATCAAGTGTGGTACGATAACATGGTTGTCGGAGAGCGTTTGCTCGGTGAAAAAATGAAAAGGATCTCTCGAGAAGCCAAACTTTCAAAGTGTTACACCAATCACTCGATCAGGGCAACGGCGGTTACAATCCTGGACAAGTCAGGGTTCGAAGCAAGGCATATCATGGCGGTGAGCGGGCACAGAAATGAATCCAGCATTCGGAGCTATAGCAGGACTGACATTTCAACCAAGAGAAAAATGTCGGAAACCCTGACGACAGAGTGCGAGGTGAGAGGTGAGGAAGTGGCTATTAATCCGCACCAGTTATCTCCTGTTATTAGCCTTTCTCAAGAGGAATTTATTGTACAGAACTCTCATTCAGAGATAACGAAAAATTTTAATTTCTTTAACTGTAATGTCAACATTCATTAAACGCAAATCGGAAACATTTTTCATAAGACCGTACAACTTAACTTTAGAATTTTGTTCAAAAGTTTCAGTTCGATTCAGTTTTTCCTGAAACGTTTTCAGATGTTTTAAGCTTAAATCCTTTCTGTAAACCTTTTGAATTCCGCTTTACACGTTATTCACGGCTGTCATTAATAAAGATGTTTACACTGAAACGTGTCATTGCGTGGCTTACTTTGTTGTTGTTCTGTGAAATGTCTCAACGCTTGTACATTTATAATTGTATAATAAAACAATTATTGGATTCGGTTTTCGCATGATAGCGAAATTATCAAGGCCTCGGTTTGTGTTATCCGCCTCAGCCTTCGGCTTCGGCAGATAACACAAACCTCGGCCTTGATAATTCTCGCTATCATGCTCAACCTCATCCAATAATTGCTTAATGTTGTAAAAAAATTATTAATATTAGTACTGTACATGTAAGTAGATTTAGTGCTGTAAGTAACATTACTGTATTCATTCAGTGTACATAACATGTGATATTGTTTAAAACTAGTACAGCTGTAACTACTACGTTGTGTTAGTATTGTAGCAATATTGCTAGTAATTGAAGGGCTCAGTGGAAGAAGGGCATAAGTGACGATTTTGGCCATTTTGCTGACGTCCTCCAAATGAGCTGAAGTTTTGCATGTGGCCTTTGATACATTAGAAAAACATTGCCCTATATTCTTTTCGCTTTTTTTACGCTCAGTTTTCGAGAAAACGCGGACCAAAATACATATTCTACGGGTCACTTAGCACAGTTTTTCCTGCTTGGATTACTGAAACTGGACATGAAATGATTGGCAGGGACTTATTGTTTGATAGTGTGACGTAGACTATAAGTTTAGCGGTTAAAACATCGATTCACTGATACAAAACTTACGCGGTTGAGGTCAGCTCGATCGGTACTGAGTTCCATTTAATCGCATTACGCCCGAGTGTTTGCCTGCTCGCCTGGTGGTAAAAAAGACATCATGAAGTCTTGAATTACCCGCAAGCCACTAGCTTCTCTGAAAGAATCCAAAGAAGTTTTCTCTGTGCTTTCCAAATCATGAAATCCCTCTGTTTTGGAGTACAGATTAAGGGGCCAGGCGATAAAAAGTCTGAAAGCAACTCTCGTCTTAAAAGCGGCCCTCCGTTGCTAGTCTCGGACCGTCTGTCAAAGGTTACCGTGCTAAAAGTTCGGAAAACGAGAGGTGTTTTTGGACTTTAGGCTGAAAATCTCCGATGTTTGATGAGAGTTGTCCGCGCTTGGAGGCCATAGTTTTCTCCCACAATTCACTGCGGCCACAGCGGGCGCTGTCACAGTGAAAAGTTCCCGCGGGTGACGTAACGGGATTAAATCCGCTCAGACTACGCGTACTATAGATTATTTTCACTTCGGAAACATTACGGAGAAATCATGGAAGACAGGGAAACCGGCAAGATGAAAAGTCCGTCCGTTTAATTTGAATTTAATGCAAGGAAAAGTTGACAAATACCAAAAGCGAAAATGCATTCGTTATCGTGTGCTGTTTTGTAAACCGGTTAAAACATGCTGGCGAATATCAACACATAAATCACTTTGCCGCGATGACCTCGGTTATTTCGCTTCCGTGGAGGCTTGTAAACATCACCAAAGAGCATTTTCATGCGAGCTAAACGTCAGCAAGAAGTATTTTCACGCGAGATAAACAGCAAAATGTATTTCAAGTTGTGTGACGCATGACAGGACATTAACGATTCAATTTCAGAACATGCAAATAACGCCGTTAAGTCTAACTTAATTAACGTTAGTGCTAACCCCTTGAATGCTGTTTTCAAGTCAGACAAACTCTTTGCGCGCTGACGTAAGGTTAACCAAGGCTTCTGTGTGCTGTTTTAAGTCAACCAAGAATATTGTGGACTGTTTCTGAGCCAAGCAAGCTTGTTGAGCGCTACGATTAAGCAAAACACGGGCAGTAACACCTGTAGTAAGTGCCGCATTCAAGAAAACAAGTAGACCCGGCACATTTCCAAGTCAGCTGGGCACCTTGTGTGCTGTTTATGAGTCAAAAAGTCATATAGCACATTATTATTGAGCAGAGACGTTCCGTGTTGTCTTAAGCCAATTACGAACATTTGGCGCTTGGTTTTCATAAGAAGGGCTTGGTGGAAGACTGTGCTAAGTGACGCGTAGAATGCGTATTTTGGTCCGCGTTTTCTCGAAAACTGAGCGTAAAAAAAGCGAAAAGAATATAGGGCAATGTTTTTCTAATGTATCAAAGGCCACATGCAAAACTTCAGCTCATTTGGAGGACGTCAGCAAAATGACCAAAATCGTCACTTATGCCCTTCTTCCACTGAGCCCTTCAATTGTAAGTAATGCTGGTGTTGGAAGTAAGGTTACTTTCGTAAAATTGTAAGTACCAGTAAAGTTTGGTATTAAAAAGGTTTACTGTTAGTAAAACCAGTCAGTATGTCTATTGTACTGTTGTGTTTGCTGTTATATCATTTGTAAGGTGCAAACAAAAAAATATGTTTTTGGCAACAGTTTAGTGGCATTTCTTTTAAGTTAATACACCAGCTCCTGGGGTGATAAACTGGTAACAGAAAGGCGAGCATGGAGTGATACAAAAGGCAACTGCAATTTTAGTGTTTTGGTGCTTAAACCTAGTAGGGGACTTATGTCCTATTGTTTTTGCACTGGTACTGCTTATGTTATAGGAATGCTCATATGCTTATATGGTTGCTGTGTAAAAGTTTTTGCTCTCATTCCCTAACATTTTAAGTTTTGACACATCCAAATGCTAAGTAAAGGTAACATGGCAGTAGAGTAACAAAGCCTTTTAATCTAATCATCTCCGATGATTTTCAAGGTCAAAGATTTTGAATTTTTGACAGCCTCTGAAAAAGATAGCTCATATATTCCTCTTTGTTCTGAACTGCTGCATTTCAAGCACATAATTTCAAACTTTGGCTGACAAAATGTGTGTTGCATTACCACATGCAAATAAGTGGATGTTTTGTTTAGTGGTATGGAAATTTTGGCATCTGCTCACGGTTTTTCCAACCAGTTTATCGATGGTAACAAATTATAAAGCAGCTGTAAATTAGCTTGTTTGTATGTTTGTTATAACAACAGCAAGGGAAACAACCTGTTAAAGTCCAGTTTATTGTCTTTTGTATCTTTTGTTAACCACATGCATAATTATGCAAAATTAATGAGGGTAGTGACTAACAAACAAGAGGTTCTGTGTATAGATAATGCAAAGTGCAAATTTCATCTAAAAAATCTTGGAAAAAAGTGTGCATTATACACAGGTAAATATGGTACATAGAAACTGAGGTATTTAACCCTAATTGAAAAAATTCTAAACAAACTTACCTGAGTTACAAGTTCCTCTGGAACAGCTGTTGCAGGTACAACACGGGAGCCTATACCCCATCCTGATCCACCTCCTCTTGCTCCCCTTCTAACCACACGGCCACGCCCACGGACTGGTGCACGAGCAGAAGTTCGTAAAGACATGGCTGATGGAGCAGAACCCCAGCGGCTTGAAAATAAAACACAGATTAAAATGCTGCATTGCATCACAGTTGGTCAAGTGTGTCTTGTGCTATGTTACAGTGGTTTTAGTTACCGGTAAGTAGGTCATTGCAGAGTAATAAATCACATCTGGTAAGGCAGATGCAGCTAATGTTGTAACAGGTTACATTAGGTTTGGTGCATGTCTAGTACTGGATATCAGCATGCTATGTTGTTTAGTTAAGTGTGTCTGGTACAGTAGTTCAATGCGACATTAGGTTTGGTCAAGCAGGTACCACACTGGCATTGCACCATGTTGCTTCAGGTTTGGTTAAGCGTGCCCAGTAAAGCATTTCAACATGCTTTGTTGGCTGGTCAAGCTGTTCAGGGATGTCATTATGATTAAGTTTTGAGCCACATGTTCCACTGCAACAAACTTGTGGCTGTATGGGTAACTAAAATGAATCTACAGTGCATCAGTCAGGATCATCTATAACGAGATCTCTTATTCTGTGAAAACTAAAACAAACATAAGAAATAACCAATTTAACATATGTGAACCACCTTCTAGTTCAACATTAAACAACTTTTAAAAACAAGACTCAGAGTCACCACCAATAAAACAATACCTTATGACTGGATGTCCTGTTAAACCACTTAGAGTCTCTCCACTGTTTGAAAGGACCCATGAGCTTTCACCTTGACCACGTGATCCACCACCTAATTACACACAATACAGCAATATGGCCAGTTTTACAAAGTCCACAGTATTTTATTCTTTGATGTCCTTTATAGTGTGAGAAAATAAAGAATTGAATTAAATTGAATTGGAGCAGCAGTGAACCTTTGATTGGTCCACCTGGGGCAAATTATATATGAAAAAAAAAATAGTAATAACAAAGTGGTCTAGAAAGATACATTTAAAACATGGGCCCTTGATGAGTGCATGAGATTTCCATCACTTCTCCAAACAATAGAAGCGAACAAAGCAGCAGCCAAAATAACGTAATCTAATATACTACCAGTATACACAAGATCTTCCATGTGGTTACTTCAATGTGATGGATTTGGAAGTATGTGTATGTTATCACTTTATTTACAATTATCTTAGTCACTGCTAATGCAATGAAATTAAAGATTTATATTGTAGAATGTAATGATAGTTCTTCAGAGATTATCACAGTTGCAAAAGCAACACTATGATTCAATAGTCTTGGTCTGTATTTATAGGACATAATTATATTTCAACTTTTTCAGCTTCATCCACAATGCTAACCAAAAAACATTTCTAGTAAAACAATCGCCTGAACATGATTGCAAAAGAAAAGTCATTGCTAACATGGAAAAAGGTTTTGATAGAAAGCCTGACAATAGTTTTGAGTTTACAAACACAAAAAAACCTGACTAACTTCCTAACGAGCAACAGTAATAAATATCAGTTATTGGCCGAGCATGAGGAGAAGATGGTGGGATATTGGCCAAGTTCTTTTTTTGCGTGTTTATGGACCAAGACAAAACTGATGTCTATTAACACACAAAAAAGAACAAGGCCAATATCCCGCCATCTTGACCAAACAAGCTTGGTCAATAACGGATTTATTATATGACTCAAAGGACGCTATTAAAAGACAGTAAAATGCAGGACAAACGGGCTATCCTGAGCGGTCAAGATGGCTCCAAATGTGACCCTCCACAGGAAAACAGTCACTTAGGTGAATGCATGTACATGGCACAGTCACACGTTACAAAAAAAGAAGCATGTCTCAACATGGTGGCTGCGTGCAAGTCACTTTCCTCATTAGTGTCCAAGTTATTGTTTTCCTTCACATGCTGAACACAATGCAGCATGTTGAGATTCCTGCGTAGGATATCGCACGTATCAACTTGGTGACCGTGTCAGCAGTTTCATTGTCTACCGATATCCAGCAATGATTTCATGGCTTCAGTTTTTTTCTTTCCAGAAAAGCTTGGGAAAGTCATCATAAAGTCGCCGTGACAAGCAGCAGAATTGCAGATTTGTCCTCAATTCCGTACGTGACCACAGACACAAAGTAGATTAGGTTACTTAAAGAAGGAACTTCCCTTAACTCACATTAAGGTTTTCAAAGGGCCAGCTATTTCTTGGTTTGTATTAGAATTGAAGGTCTCGGGGCAAGAACGTCCTCCCGGTTTTTGGTTGATTTTCGACGTGCTCAATAGAAACTGAGATTTGGCATGTGGATTTCATTCCAGTTAAAAAACATTGCTCTGTATTTGTTTTGGCTGATTTCCTCTTCATTTTCGAGAAATAACGTATGCAAAAAACGTATTCATGCGCGAATTGAATTACCTAGAGCATGTGAAATGATTGACGGGTGGAAAGTATTGTTTGATAGTGTGACATTTGGCGGTTAAAACATCGATTTAAGTTTCATTGATAGGAAACTTTCGTGGCTGTGAGGTGTCTATTGCTAGCTAAATTTAATCGAAACTCGCCAGCCTGGTGGTCGAACGGCCGTCATTTAAGTCTGTCGATCCGCAAGTCAGACACTTCTCAAAGAAGCCAGTGGTGTTTCTCTGTGCTTGCCAAACACGAAGAGATTTAAGTTGACTCCTGGAACAAATCGGCATTTCGCAGTTTTCGCTTATATGGAGTCTTGTAAACATCATCAAAAAGTATTTTCACACGAGATCAACAGCAAAAAGCATTTTCACCCCAGATAAACAGTTAAAATTATTTTCACGCGAGTCGTGTGACAGCCCAATTTCATAGTATGCAAATTTTCGGCAGTTTGAAGCTAAAGAATGTCTTCAGAACTAGTTAAGCATGTTGTCCAAAGTCTTGACCTGTCGTCATTTACTTTGATTTTAACACCATTTTCGTTATATATTTCCCATTTGACGATGAAAATGAATCCATTGCCAACGTTTTTTCAACCGCCAAAACCACGCAAAACTTACTATTCTGAAAGTCCTGTTTAGAAATGAAGGGCTGGGGACACTGCCTATGTAGAGTTTTAGGTGGTTTTTTTTTGCCTACATTATTTCTCGAAGACGAATAAGAAATTGGTGAAAAAAAAATACAGGACAATGTTTTTGAATCAAAATGCAGTTCACATGCAAAAATTTGGACAAATCCAAGCAAACTAAAAAAACGGCCGAAAATTCCACATAGGCAGTTTATGCCCCCAGCCTTCAAATGAAAACCAATGGAAAATGCACTGTTTGCAAGATACTCAGCTCATTGATAATGACTGACAGCTCATCTTGCCGATTTTCCACTCTTAGATGAATTCTCTGTAATGTTTTCCCACCGCAGCCGAGCGAATATTCATTTCCAGTCCTGTGGTCGCATTGAATTGTGGGCATAAAAACATCCTTTTGAGCGCGGGCAACACGTCTTCAAACATCCGATATTTTTCGCCTAAGTCAAAAAACAACTCTCCTTTCCGAATTTCTAGCACAGCAACCTTTGGCAAATGGGCCAAGACTCTCAACTGCAGGCCGCTTTTAAGATGAGTTGCTTTCAGACTGTCCTGCGTGGCTCAGTACTCTGTACTGCGAAACGCCGATTTGTTCCAGGAGTCAACTTCAATCTCTTCGCGTTTGGCAAGCACAGAGAAACACCACTAGCTTCTTTGAGAAGTGTCTGACTTGCGTATCGACAGACTTAAATGACATCCGTTCGACCACCAGGCTGGCGAGTTTCCATTACATTTAGCTAGCAATCGACACCTCACAGCCACGTAAGTTTCCTATCAATGAAACTTAAATCGATGTTTTAACCGCCAAATGTATAGTCTACATCACACTATCAAACAATACTTTCCACCCGTCAATCATTTCACATGCTCTACAGGTAATTCAATTCACGCATGAATATTAATACGCAAGGGAATGAGCTGACTTGCGTTTTTTGCGTATTAAGTTATTTCTCGAAAACGAAGAGGAAATCAGCCAAAACAAATACAGAGCAATGTTTTTTAACTGGAATGAAGTCCACAAGCCAAATCTCAGTTTCTATTGAGCACATCGAAAATCAACCAAAAACCGGGAGGATGTTTTTGCCCCAAGCCCTTCAATTTGAATTTTCACTCATTTCCCACGCATGGAACAAAGCAACCAAAACCACCAAAATGAGACACAGATTTCAAACTACAGTTTGCAAATTTGTCTTAAATCAGACAGGCACGCAAAATAATAATAATAATAATAATAATAATAATAATAATAATAATAATAATAATAATAATAATAATTTTCATATTTCTATAGCGCAGAATTCATTAATATATGATCTAACACGCTTTACAAATTGGTAAAATGAAGACTAACTAATGATACCATTATTTACAATTAATATAAAACTTGTATAATTAATAAAATATCTAAAATATCTAATAATATGCTTTCCTAAAAAGATGCGTCTTTAATTGTTTCTTGAATGAAGTAATGTTATCAATGGCCCTAAGACTGGGTGGTAGTGCATTCCATAAGACTGGAGTGGCAACCGCAAAGGCTCTATCTCCAGTTGTCTTGGCCGATTTGATTTCGGACCTTGCTAGAGTGTTGTTGCCAACAGACCTATGATAAACAACAGCAGGGAAACTAAAAATATATTAAGTTTTCTTTTCATCACAACAAATAATACAAAGACCACGAAGCCCGTCTGAAAAATTTTTGCAAGACGTAAATCAGTTCGCGAAAAATACAAAAACATTCAGATGATAATTTCCGTGTAACACTCGCCACATGTGAGAGGGCTTCAATAAAGCCTGGTTTTCATATGTCAAGAAAATCCCAGACGGTCGGGAATTTCACTATTTCCGACCATCCCAGATTTATGCCAAGATAACGACTACCGCAGACATCTGGGACGCATCTGCAAAATAGGATGTCTACGATCTCCAGTTTTCATTAATCAGCAAAATCTGGGATGGTTGGGAAACAGTGAAATCCCTGATCATCTGGGATTTTCTTGACATATGAAAACCAGGCTTAAGTCTCGCTCACGTTCCCACAAAGTGCACCGCATGACAACACAAATTCTTTACAAATATTTTGTGTATAGCCTTTAAAATTCATTCAGAAAGCACTGCCCCAACATTAAATCTGATGTTTCATGCTTCATTTGGGGATAAAACAAAACAGCAACTTGTCGACTTTCAAGACGTTTCGAAAAGCGAAAAGTGAAAAGCGCCAGCTGATTGATAGAAATAAACATTATGCCAATACTCGTTTCAATGGTAGGAGAAAAACGATTCTCCATTAGTGTAATCGGGTAAGTAGGGAACCCATTAAGAAGTCTAGCGTGTGTACAAACAAAGACATTACCGTGTTAATACCATGTTAATCCATCGTGCTAAAAATACAAAGCTCTACCGCATTAGAAGCATGCAAACAAAGACCACAAACATACTACTACACATTCAGAAAGCATTGCCTCGACATTAGATCTGCTATTTCGTGCTTTGTTTGGTGATAAAACAAAACAGCAACTTGTCGAATTTCGAGAAGTTTCAAAAACCGAAAAGCACCAGCTGATCGATAGAAATAAACATTACACAGATACTGATTTCAATGGTAGGAGAAAAACGATTCTCCATTAGTGTAATCCAGTAAGTATGGAACCCATTAAGAAGTCTAGCGTGTGTACAAACAAATTATTGTGTTAATACCATTTTAATCCATCGTGCTAAAAATAAAAAGCTCTACCATGTTAGAAATGTGCAAACAAAGACCACAAACACGCTACTACACATTCCATTGTTCTTGTTTGTGCATAATATGAATATACGCACGATAAGCATGTCGTGTCAGAATCGTGTGAGCGTGTTGCTACCGTGCCATGTACGTGCATTCACCTTTGTGACTGTTTTCCCGTGGAGGGTCACAAATAATCTAAGAAACTTAATGAATAGTAAGCTTTCAGGTGCTTACAGTACCAGCCGGAGGGATTGCAGCATGTCCACGCGTGTAAAATGCATGTAATGCACATGTAATTTGAGTGGACACTGAGTGGGTATTGCGTGGGCACTGCGTGGACACTGCGTGTAATGTTCGTGTAAAAATTGCTTTGCATGTACTCATGCCATATGAGCGATCTTTTGTTATTCATACACGCAAATTTGCCAAAAAGTCTCAGATATAGCGTGCAACACAGCGAAATGGCTGTACATGTTATTCGACAGCGTTATAAACATGCAGCGATCGATGTGCTACGGAACGTGAAATCAAAACAACTCGTAATAAAATAGCAAATTTCCATGTTACTTCTTAACACTCAATTATTAAACGAACCTTAAGGATTGAAAGAAAGTACCTTGCTCTTGTCGAGGGATAACCGAAAATTCTGCGCTACTATTTCAGGAAAACTGCTGTGAGAGTCTGTTTCAGCACTCTGCAATGGTTTAAAAATTTTGCACCCTTCCGCAACAGTTTGAGCGAAATTTCAAGCGAAAATTTTGCAGCACTCCACCAGGGTTTTTAATAAAATTTAAAACAGTTGTCTGAGCTAACTAAAGTAGGCGGAAAACTGATGAAATTTTTTTAAAAGAGGTAAATTCTGACAAAGTAGGCGGAAATTTTCACCAGTTGCCGGCTTCTCATGAAACCCCTGCTCCACTATAGCTCAAGCATAATTCTGCGGCATTCTGCAATAGTTCGAGCGAAATTTTGCAACCCTCCGCGACAGTTCCAAGCGAAATTTTGCGCTACTCCGCGATAGTTTGAGCAAAAATTTTGCGGCACTCCGCTATAGTTTGAGTGAAATTATTTTCGCTTGCTGTAAATGATACATTTATCTTCTTTCGTTTTATCTGCTCCGCATCATAAACATCTCATTCTTCAACAAACAGCGTGTGCTATTTTTGTCACCCGACGAGGGCAAATTTTTGTCATGTGCTAGGCAACAAATTCTATCAATGGATCGGATTTCATTTTATCTTTTAACAAGTAAAAGTTCTCGCATGTTTTGTTTTAATGGTGCTCTCGGTAACCGGGCTGGCTTGCCTGCTCATAAGGAACACAACGGATGTTTTTTACAAGAAAAATATAGGAACAGCATGGTCAATCGAGCTCGGTTCGTTTTGAATGTCTAGACGATCGGGCGCTGCTTATGTCTCATCTGTGGCTTTTTTTTTAATTCACGCGCTTATCCTTGTCACGCAACGCTGTAATAAAAATACCGAAGTGCGAATTAATCCCGTTTTCGATACCACAAATTGAGCGCAATAGTTCAAGCTATCCTTCATGCCTTTTGTAAAACAGTGGGTTCGCTTTAAAACTCTCATTTGAAGAACGACAATGACAGAACACCAGCAAGGTGGACAGCAAATAATACGGTAGTGTTTTGTTCTTGTTATGAGTGGTAGTGGTGAGTGAGTTCCAGGGGAGAGACTGTGTGTTATTTTACACGCAGTCACTGAGTGTAAAATTACACGCATAAAATGTATTTGCGTGGACATTGCATGGACACTGTGTGGGCAGTGCGTGTAAAGTGAGTGTAAGGTCCGTGTAAACTGCGTGTACTGCACGCACATTACACGCGTGTCATGCTGCAATCCCTCCGGCCGGTACTGTATAATTTGCAGGTTTGATGATGGTAAAATAATGATGTGTTTTTCAGTTTTTCTCAGGTTAAGTATCCAGAATGTGTATATGAGAAAAAAAAGTGCATTTGTCACACAAACTCATCTAAGTGTTGCGTCAAAATAGTGGAAAAGATGAGTTCTGCAATTTATTGCAATATTAATATAAAAGTTTAATTGGACTTGATGTTTGTGAAAGACATTGAGGGCAAAGATGAAAAATTTAGCTGTTATTTACTATTTCATCTGAAATTAGAAGTAACAGAAATACCATGGAGCCTCATGTTAAATTCATGAAGGCTGAAGTGTCACATCATTCTTGCTTTGTATACATTTGTCGTTTCTGTATCAATATTTACATGACTGATATAGAAACAAGCAGCAAATTCAAGCTTTCTTAGTCTTGAACCTTTTTTTAATTTCTCTGATTGTGCATTTTGTCTGATTATCGCAAACCTCATCAGTGAATTTAATACCAAAAATAGCAACAATTTCGCGATCATGGACGAAGCCTACACATTGTGCTTTGTGGCACTTGTAGATGTATAAAGCAACAAGGGAACAAAAGAAAAACTATATCTCTAATTCTTTTCTGTGGCTGCTTATCGTGGCAAAGTTTATTTTGTTTCTTTGTGGTACGGAAACAAAACTGAGGCCGAAGGTTGACAAGAAGCAGACGTAACACAACATGAATATTTAAGACAAAGCCAAATGAAAACCACAGAATAATTTGCATAATTGACAACTGTTTTTCTATTCTTTCATACAAAGATAAATGCTTGAAACTGTCAGCCCACCAACAACTTCCGAGACACTAAAAAAAACTAGAATAAAACCATTTGATGAGGCGATTATTTTAATTAGCTTTGAGAAATGGCGCACATATTTGCGCGTCATGCAACTCGTCAAGTGCAAGGCAAGTGGCGTTAGGTTACATAATAAATCACCTGGAACGAATTGTCAAGTCAACGAGAGTGCGACTGTATTCACTGTTCTGGGAAAGAATTTTTCTTGCCATGCTATTTTGGAAACAATAAACCAAAACTAATGTGTTATAAACTTTCATTTTCTTTATTAAACAAGGACTTCGCTCAAAGGTGCCAAGTCGGGTGACCAATAATTTTTCCCAGTTGCCTGATGCCAAAAGTTAGTCGCCTTAGGTGACAAGGGGCGCCACTAGAGTACAGCCTTGTAAGGCAAAACAAAAAGAGCACAAGAACATCATGAACATCACTGCCTGCTGTGATCACCAATTGGATTCAATCAACAAATTTTTCATGATTGGACCTGAACAGTATCTTAAGATTGCTTGTCCTGCCACCATCTTGGATTCTTAAATAATGGACCAACTTACACTTTTTACAGTAAACTGGACTGAAAATCACAAATCTCTCTGGTATTAACATCCTCAAAGTAACAGGACTTGCAAAAAAAATCCCTGATTAGTACAGTCAACTGTCTCTAAGACGGACACCATTGGGACTGGCCTCAGCTGTCTGTCTTACAGAGGTGTTCGGCTTATAGAGAGTCGACGTAACATGACCCCAGGAATTTTAAGATAATAATGCTGAACCTGTGCACAGTGAATACACATCTGTTTAAAGTTTGTTTTAAGTTATTTACTTGAACGAAACCTACAAACTGGAACAAAAACATATTTATAAAATTGAATCTCTTGTTGTATTACAATCAATAGTTAACGGGTTAACTATAGTCCAAACAGTGAACAGAACATCCCGGCAGTTGTTGGAAATCAGCTCGAGCACTGTAACATGCACGGTGACTGGAAAGAGAGTAAATCGAGGTGGTGGTTATGGTCTAGAAGTGCCTTGCCAGTATTAATTTAAAGGGAACTCGCTAGATGTGAAATGTCTATTAAGTGAACGCATTACGAAAGAAAGAAAGCAAGATAGTTGAGGACGCTTTGGCAAGGAATCCAGAAAGAAAAACTGGCAGCAAGAGGAAGCAGCAAGGGAATAACAGTGGGGAAAGCTGTAGTTCAGCTAAGAAAGCAAGAAAATAACCATTTTAGATTACAATACAATTTAGTTGTCACTTCCAAGTTATTTTTTGAATGGGACAATGACTGATTTGTTTCTTTAAAACTTGTACTGTATGTATTCTGCTGACAAAATAGGAGCTGTCAAGTAAACGTCTGGTATTAGAAAGAGTCGCGTACAAGAATTTTTCTTCCCTAAATCGTAATTTGTGGTCACATTCAGCGCCTCACAAGTGAATTTAATCTTATTTTTTACTAGATTTTAGTTGAATGGATTTTACCTTATATTTTAGTCCCCCCAATTAGTAGGGCACTTGTGTTCGGCTATACTTAAATAAAGTTATCATCATCATCATCACGATTTCAAAGTGTCCATTGTCCGTCTTATGGAAGTGTCCATCTTGTAGAGAGTTTAGTTTTAGTAAAATGACTGAGAAACGGCCGGGACCAGCACCAAGATGTCAGTCTTATAGAGGTGTCCATCTTAAAGAGGTGTCCGTTAAGAGAGAGTTGACTGTATAGGTAATCACATGATTTCAAGTGCAATTTGGAATAAATAAGTACAAGTAATTTTTTTTCAAATACTCACAAAATTGCACGAGCCCGTAGGGTGAGTGCAATTTGTGGTCTCTGAAAAAATTTATTCTAAATGGCACGAGAAAAATCATGTGATTAGATATTAATAATATACATGCAATGCAGGTGAGTCACGTGCAAAAATACTTTATTCATCATGCGCAGGTCAAAACAACAGTTTTGTCAATGTTTTTCAAGTTTGTTAAGCCACAAAACTGACTGAAAAGTTGTAGGCTATAGCTATAAGGCTGCTTTGTTTTTCAAGTGTCTATTAAGTGCTGTATAATCATTACCTTCAGTATTAATTTTCTTGTTCATACAGTTGTAATCTTTGTCTTGTTTACTTTTGTTTTCTCAGTGTAAAATGACTTGAGCAAAGTGTTATTATAAGTTAAATGGGCTCATAACTTTCGATTTTGTTGGTAATTCCTTTCTCTAGACATCACTTTCTCCAAACAGACAGCCAAAAAGCAGTGCTTTCCATGCTGTGCTCGTTTTTAGAGCTGTTTTCAGCTCCTCTGCGAAAGAAAACCTGCTCAAAACACTGGCCATTGTTTTATGTTTTCACAATTTTCAAGGCGGCTCAAACTCACTGCGAACTTGTTGCTATAGAAACAGCTACGATTTGATTGGCTGATTCAAATGTCTATTGTTTCTAAGCCAATCAAAGTACATTTGTAATTGCACTGTGTTACAACTTTGCACTGGTGTTACACGTTTTTGCACTGTGTTACAGCAAAACTGCACTGCTTTTTTAGCCAATCAGAATAGAAAAATTTTTCAAGTATATTATTAGGGTTGGTACATAATAATTGGCAAAGGCTCCTCTCCATGTAGATCATCTCTCACCCCTGGTGCTCTGGGAATAAAAAATTAAGGCACAAAGGAAAACATACACTAACAGCAATATGATAATAATATATCAATGGAAGAACAAAACAAGGGCTGGCAAAAACAAACCTGAATGTAAAACTACATGAGATGCAGATCGGGCAGCAGAATTGGTATTATCTTCTTCTCTAAAAAACACAAGAATGCAAACAGCACGTACTGATGTTGTTCATATGGGAAGCTAAAAATAACTTAAAGCATTAAACAGCAAGTCACTGGAAATTAAACAGAATCTGATGTTTTTAAATAATCATAATTATACCTAAAGAACGCTAAACATGTCTAGTGAGACTTACAGAGTAGATGAATCTCTTGAAGACAATTCTAGCCTGTCTGGATGGAGGGTGAAAGGGACTCGGCAAATTTGTCCACTCTATAAAAAGAAAAGAAATTAATAAACTGTCAACTAAGGACACACATCTAAAATAAGGACAGAAAAAACAATTTCCCTTTGACTGGCCCCACCCAACAACTGGTGTACAAAACTGCAACATGATATTTAATCAGAGAGTCTACCATTTTATGCATACACTGTAACATAATCAGGGTTTTCAAATGGGGAAAAGTACAAGGGAGAAAATGCAGAGTAGCCAGAGCATTAATATGCCACATCAGTGGCGCGGTGCAGCAAAGCTGCATGGGGGAGGGTGGGGGAGGGGGTTTGCCCCTCCTGTTGGGGGTGGGTTTGGGGGTCTTCCCAAGGAAATTTTGAAACTCTGTATACTCTGAGGTGTAATATGGTGCATTTCAGGCCCAAAAAGTTACTTTTAGTTCATTGTATACTTTATTAGCAGTTTCAAACACGATGTGGAGAAAGAAACAAGTGTACAACATGTAGGTAAATTTTACGTTTCTCTGGTTTTTTGCACCGGCTTGTCTCTGTGAAGTAATACAGTTCAGCTTACCCCATTGACTACCGCAGGTTTTTACATTTTTGGAGTGATTTTCCACCTATAAACGATGAATAGCAATTCGTGACTCTTTATTTGAACTACCAGGGAAAAGTGGTGCTGTCCTAAGCCACTGGAGGCTCAAGGTTTCTGAAAACGTCATTTTGACGTAGCTATTTTTTATCCGTGAAGCGACAACAATGGCCCAAGTTCGGTTTGCTTGCGATTTCTGCTAAATTTACAGCCATTTTTCATCTTTAGCGGCTGCCTGATGAGCATCATTAAGCGTGACGGTAGCTAAGAGTCCACTTTCTCAAAGAATCGAGCAAGGTGATGTACTTTGTTGTTGAATTTGGCTTGTTACTCGACGAACTGGGAATTTGGCCGGTCGAACACTTAGTACCTTTGGGACTCGACTATTGATGAATTTCTCGACCTACCGCCACATATTTTGGAATTTCTGTGTACTGAAGATGACTACGAGCAGGAAATTTTGGCGGTAGGTCGGAGTGGCTGTAGACTTAGTTTATATGTGAAAGAATTGGGGGAAGGAACGGGCGCTGTCAAAAATTCTCGTTAGTTCCCAGCATGCAATGCGCTCAAGATGTTGAAAATGTCGGGAAGGCCCGAATGCACTGGAACAAAAGGCTGTATCTACGCTCGGGAGAAGAATATGAACAAAAAAAGTCATTTCTAAGCTAGAAAAAGGACTAAATTTTGTTATGATGGTTGAATTTTGGTTTTTGGACGATGATTTCCCTAAAAAACATGAAGGCAAAAAGGGGCATTTTTGTTGTTTCTCTTTGACATTAAAAACGGCCAGTTTCGTTCTTGTCCAAACTCAAAAGGCCATATTTGGTAAAAATCGCTACGTTTCTTGCATTTATTGGATATCCAAATTTAAAGGGCATTCCATTTCGTGCTCACAACTAACAGTTAAGGCAATATTCGTGCGATTGAGAAAGTTGCAATGTTTTGAAGCATGGGAGTTTTTTACGGCCGGTTTTGGCCGGCACGGGTGCCAATGGGTTAAATAAAACATAATTTTTTTTTGATGTTGATATTTTTTATTGCTCACCTACTTAAACAAAAGCCTTTGAGGCTAGTAACATATCAACGCTATTTTATTTGAAAACAACCATATGCTGCAAGATCTGGGGGGGAGGGTACCACTTTCTGGCCAGTATTTAGCTTCAAGGTTAAAGTTGCATGAAAGCCAACTTGAGGGGGTGGTGATTTTAAAAACTAGACAATGGAGGTCGAGTTGGAGCCACTAGTGACAGTCAGAAGTTGATGATCATCTCATCTAGGGTAATTGAGTTTGATACTGTGGCTTGTCACGTGACCTAGCCAACTACAAACCCAGGAGCCTGGCCCTGCTAAGTTACCCACCCCCCTAGAAACTGTTTTAATTGTAGAATCTTAACTCTGACCCTGGATTTAAACTACCACCAACCATGACTTTCACTGGATAGTGTTAAAAGGACCGGTCACGTGACCTCTATTTTTCTTTGTTAACCCATTGACTACCGCAGGTTTTTACATTTTCGGAGTGATTTTCCACCCATAAACGATGAATAGCACGATGAATAGCAATTCGTGACTCTGTTTTGAAGCATGGGAGTTTTTTACGGCCGGTTTTGGCCGGCACGGGTGCCAATGGGTTACAGTGTACTTCTAAAAAAGTATTTTGCTATGCACTGTAAATTTCATACACTGTACCTCCAATAGGAAAGCCACATGCCTTGGGCCAACAACACATTCTTTAATGACTTCATCCTTGAGGGCCTGGAATACTGGAGAACTGTGTAACAGAAACCATAAACAAGTTGTAGTTTCAAACAAATAATTTTAAATCAGGTGCTATAATTGGGATGGAAACCACTTGCAAGTGAATATCATTTTGATTATTGGGGCTTTTCCCATGTGTTGTAACAAAAATTCTATATTTTGGAAAAATTGTGCCACCATCTACAACTAAACCTGTTCCAATGTACGCAATTTACATGGCACTGCTATCTTATATAGGAAACATTCCCATACAGTTGGCTTGGTGATTGCAAACATGTCCTTGTTTGGAACTGAACATGCAGACAGCACTCAATGCTGCTACCAATTCAAGGGCTAGGGGGATAAACTGCCTATGTGGAATTTTCGGCCGTTTTTTAGTTCGCTTGGATTTGTCCAAATTTTTGCATGAGAACTGCATTTTGATTCAAAAACATTGTCCTGTATTTTTTTCACCGATTTCTTTTTCGTTTTCGAGAAATAACGTATGCAAAAAAAACACCTAAAACTCTACATAGGCAGTTTATGCCCCCAGCCCTTCATATGGTGGAGTATGCTAATTAACAATGCCCAAGGGTATTCTTTGAGTGAAAGACTAAGCGCCAAATGCTTGTAACCGATTTAAGAGGACACAGAACATTTCTATTCAGTTAGACGTAATGCGCAATGTGCCGTTTTTGCTTAATCATAACACTCGACAAGCTTGCTTGGCACGAAAACAGTGCACAATATTCGTGGTTGACTTAAAAAAAAAAACAGCACACAGTAGCCTTGGTTAACCTCAGGTCAGCGCGCATAGATTTTGTCCGACCTGAAAACAGCACTCACTCCGAAGAGATTCGGGGTTATTGTTGGGTTTAGGTTGGACTTAACATTAGGGTTAGAGCGTCGGCTAGGGCTTGGGATAGGGTTAGGGACATGGTTAGGGTTAGTGTTAATGTTAACGTCAATGCTAGCGTTAAAGCGCGGTTGTTTGAGTCCGAATCAGCTTAACTGAAGGGCTTGTCCGAGTCAAAAACAGCGCCTAGTTGCCTTGGTTGACTCTAAGTTCTTTCAGAAAGGCTTTGGCCGATATAACACAGCACTAAAGTCGGTTGTTTGTCTTAAATACAGCGTAAATCTTAAATCCAGCATACAAAAACCTTGGTTGATTCTAAATCAGTGCGCAAAAAGCTTGCCAATGGCTGAAAAATCACAAAATATTAAAGGCGGCTGTTTTGACTTGAAGAAACTTTTTGGCAAGACAACTCCTATTGGTGACCTACACCAAAACTTTGAGTTCATCAGATGTTCTAGGGCAAAAATTAAGAGTCCTAAGAGTACGCTGTTTTGTGTCGTGTTTCGTTTACTCAGAACGTTGTGTTGCATAGTAAATTAAAACTTGCGCGTGGTTTCAGCAGTTGAAACATTTTTGATGGATTCATTTTCATCATCAAGTGGAAAACAATGGAATGAAAATCTTATAAAAATTAACGTAAATGACGACAGTGAAAGAATTTGACAGAAATACTTAACTCTTTTCTGAAATTAACTTGGCTCCAAAACGTAAAAAAAATTTGCATGAAATTCAATACCTTTATCACGTGTGATGGATTGTCTCATCACAATGACTGTAATCGCGCACAAATGTTTATCTCGCGTGATAATACTTTTTGCGGTAGTTTATTAGCCTCCATAGAAGCAAAAAACTGAGGCAATCAACGCAAAAGTGATTTATGTGTTAAAATTAGGCAGCATGTTTACCAAATATTCATTCTCACTTGTTCATCAGTCACGGATATGTTACGAACCAACAAGCGCGGGATGTTACAGCAATTCACCGGTTTCGCAGAGGTTGTGGGTTCGAATCCCGTACAAGCGGGGTTTTTTCGTTTTGTTTTGTTTTGTTTTTGGTTTCACTACTGCTTAAGTTGAGTTCATAACTGCGGCGATCGTTCACCTTATCATCCGTTGTTTATGTACATCTGACTCACACAGACAAATTGCGAGGAGTACCACTTAATATTGCTTTGAATGTTTGCCGTGCGCGCCAATGCAACTTTTCCATGGATTGTGTTCAAGATACTCATCGAAAACGGGCAGACTTCACTTCGTGCCGAATGAATTCTCAGTAGCGTTTCCAAAGTCTTAGGATTGGTTTCGACCAACTATTTCACGGCTAACAGTAAAAGCAAGCTGGGATTTCATGTCATGAGTGGTTTCAAAAAATGCACTCTTCAAACTTAATGAACAATGGAAACCTGGGTGTAGCAGCTAGACAGTTTTCAAAGTCATTTTATAAGGTAGAGTTTTTACTGAAAACAAGTAATAATCTGCCCCAACCCACCGCCCCCAGCGAGAGTTTTTGACTTCAGACAGTGCCCTGTTTGACCGCAATGAATTCTGGGATCATTGTCTGCTCCAAGCGCGAACAACAAGACTCTTCAAACATACAATTTTTAGCCTAAAGTCCAAAAACCACTCTCGTTTTCCAAGCTTTCAGCACAGCAACCTTTGAGAAATGGACCAAGACTAGCAACGACGCGCCGCTTTTTGAGATGAGAGTTGTTTTCAGACTTTTTCTGCCTGGCTTCTACTCTGTACTCCAAAACCCGACAGTCAACTTAAGCTTATATCTCATCGTGATTTGGTAAGCACAGAGAAAACGCTAACTGGATTCTTTCAGAAGCGTTAAAAACTTGCGGATCTCCGGACTTTTCATGAAGTCTTTCGATCACCAGGCGGGAAGGCAAACCGATAATGCAGTTAATAAGTAGCGATCCACAGCTCCAGCACTCACGTAAGTTTCGTATCCGATGAGCTTAATCGATGTTTTAACTGCCAAATTTATAGTCTACGTCACACTATCAAACAATCCTTTCTACCTGTCAATCATTTCACATCCAGTTTTAGTTTTACTCTTCACAAATGTTCACATAATTCACATATGAATATTAATACGGTACGCATACAAATGAGCTTAACTTCATGAAGGGCTGGGGGCATAAACTGCCTATGTGGAATTTTCGGCCGTTTTTTTAGTTTGCTTGGATTTGTCTAAATTTTTGCATGTGAACTGCATTTTGATTCAAAAACATTGTCCCATATTTTTTTTTCACCGCTTTCTTTTTCGTTTTCGAGAAATAACGTATGCAAAAAAACCACCTAAAACTCTACATAGGCAGTTTATGCCCCCAGCCCTTCAATTAAAGACTATAAAAGCTTTTGTCAACTTGACTACAACTTTGTTGTCATTAGAGGTATTCATTATCCCAAAAAAAATATCAGTGAAAATGAAAATTCTTAATTATAATTATTGACAAAACAAATTATTGGCAAGAAAGGAAGATTATTGTATTGTACTAATAACTATTATTTGAAGACATACATGTAGTAGATATAAATTATTACATTCCCTGATGTAGCTGTGCGTTGTTTCTGTTGTTTTTCCCCTTGTCATCTACAAAACCTACAGTGTAAGCCTGTAATCCAGGACATGACATTACTTGAATTACCGTAACTGAAATTCAAAGATTTTTTTGACATGACCAGATAAATTTCAAACTAAAATTTAGCCATTTTAATATAGGCACAATTTTTTATTACAACACATGGAACAACCCCATTCATCAAATCAAAGGTTACTTTGAGCCAACTCATTCATGCATATAGTTAAATACAGTGAAATCTCGCCTTAAGGAAAGCTGTTACCCAGACAGAAACAAGAGCACAATTTAGAAACAATGTAGTGAAACTTCTCCTGGATGAAAAGTAGCTGGCAAAGCCTTTCATTAGGTTGAATGCCCAACAGAAATGCAACTGACAAATGAATCGTCAACAACTTCGTGCCATGGCTCCACCCTGTGACAAGTGAGATTGTTATCAAAATGTCTCATAAAATCAAGAAAATAATATTTGTGTTGTACATGTAGAACACAGAACAAAGTCAATCAAATGTTGGCTTCACTCACGAATCATGAATTATAGTGGCCCAACATACTTTTTTTTCCCAAGCTTTTGAAGGAAAAAATAACATGCTCCAGTAAAACATAAGCTTAAATGCTTTTGTGACATGAGATCCTGAACACATCTTGCCTTTGCAGTCGGGCAAGGTCACTATTGCTTACAAATGAAGGGCTGAGGGCATAAACTGCCTATGTGTAATTTTCGGCCGTTTTTTTAGTTCCCTTGGATTTGTCCAAATTTTTGCATGTGAACTGCATTTTGATTCAAAAACATTGTCCCGTATTTTTTTCACCGATTTCTTTTTCGTTTTCGAGAAATAACATATGCAAAAAAAAAACACCTAAAACTACACATAGGCAGTTTATGCCCTCAGCCCTTCATATGTCTGCCTTATTAACATGCATGAAGTAATGCCCAAGGGTATTCTTTATGCGCAATGTGCCTTTTTGACTCATAAACAGCCCACAAGATGCCCATCCGACTTGGAAATGGTCGACTTTTTTAAATGCAGCACTTATTACCAGTGTTTTGCTTACTGACAGTGCTCAAGAAGCTTCCTTAGCTGGAAAACAGTGCGCAACATTCTGGGTTGACTTAAAAACAGCACACAGCAACCTTGGTTAACTTTAAGCCAGCGCGCGTAGATTTTGTCCGACTTGAAAACAGCACTCAAAAGATTTAGGGTTATTGTTAAGTTTAGAGTTAGGGTTAAAATTAGGGCTAGGGTTAAAGCTAGGGTTAGGGTTAGAGCTAGGGTTAGGGTTAGGATTAGGGTTAGGGTAGAGCTAGGGATAGGGTTCGGCCTAGGGCATTGCAAACGTTAACGTTAAAGTAAGCGGCGTATTTTGAGTCTCGCACAGGTTTCTTGGTTCCTCCAAAATGAAAAGAGCGCACAGGTTTCTTGGTTGATTCTTAATTCTTTCGGGAAGGCTTTGGCCGATGTAAGTAAAGTGTTGAAGAGGGTGTTTTGGTTGAAAACGGCATACAGCAGGATCGGATTTGATTCTAACTCAGTGCTTAAAAAGCTTGCTGTCGGCTGAGAAATAGAATAAAATATTAAAGAAGGTTGTTTTTATTTGAAGATAGCTTTTGGCTACTACCAACAACTTCTGTTCGTGAGCAACACCGAAAATTTGAGTTAACGATGTTCAAGGGCAAAATTAAAAGTTAAAAGAGTAAGCTGTTTCCCGTCGGTTTCCACTTCGAAACAGAGACTTGACTGGCGCTTTGCGTGCTTTGGTCATTATTGAAACGATTTTGAAGGGTTCATTTTCGTCGTCAAATGGAACCAGTGGAATGAAATTCGTATCACAAATCAACGTAAATGACGACAGTGAAAAAACTGGAACAAAATACTTAACTAGTTTTGTTGGCTTCAAGACGTAAATATTTGCATAAGATGTGAAATTTAATCCGTATCGTCTGGTGCGTAACACAACGACTTGTTAAAATATCTCGCGTGCAAATACGTTTTTGCTGGTGTTTATCTCACTTGAAAATACGTTTTGCTAATGTTTACAAGCCTCCATAAAATCAAAATAACCGAGTTGATCGACGCAAAACTTATTTATATGTTGAAATTCGGCAGCATGTCTCCCTGTGTTTACATAACAACTCGACGACCGACCACGAGTAATATTTTCCACGCGCGCCCATGCAACTTTTCCCTGGATTGTTTTCAAGATAGTCATCGAAAACGGACGGACTTCTCGTCATTCTGACTTCCCTCTCTCGGATGAATTCTCTGTAATGTTTCCGAACTTTGACGAACTGTTTCACGGCTTCGATGGCCCGCGAGACAGCGCCCACTTCGGCCGCAATGAATTGTGGGAATGTTATGCCCTCCACGAGCGAAAGACACTCTGCAAACATCGGCCAGTTTTTTTGCCCCTAACTCCAAAAACACCTCTCCTTTTCGCAAATTCTAGCACGGCAACCTTTCAGAAATGGACCAAGACTAGCAAAACCGAGCCGCTTTTGAGACGAGAGATGTTTTCAGAGTTTTTTTTTTCTGCCTGGCTCTTAATCTCTACTCCCAAACCGGAGAGTCAAATTAATCTCTCTCTTCATGGTTTGGCAAGCAGAGAAAACATGACTGGCTTCTTTCAGCCGTGTTAGACTTATGGATCTTAAGACTTCACGATGTCCTTCGATCACCGAGCGAACAGGCAAATTGACATAATTCGATTTTTGTTCATGCCAAAACCCCTCTACACAACAACTCATCCATGCTCATGCTTGCATGAATGAGCTAAAAATGGCACTCTGTTACTATAGTAGTAGTCTCCAATCTCACTGATAAAAGTATTTTTGGCTCCTGTTTCAATAAAATCTGCCATTCAAAATTCTTGAGTCGTTTAAGTTGTATATTTTTGTAAACTGTCCTTCTTCTGGACAATATTTGAGATACCAGTCATTGTGTCATCAAATGGCTCTGTTGTTAGTTTTTTCTTGTGTGGGCTTACAAAGTCAGAAACCACTGAAACAATTAATACCAAATACATTTGTATGTGTTCGCTTCACATATCACCTGACTGTTGAATTAATCATCCCATACATGTATGCATGGACATGTAACAAGGATTGCATGTTAGGGAGATGTCAGTAGTCCTACCAATGTCAAATGTTTGCTTCTTCATTTCCAGTGTGTAGTTGACTGCGTTGCACAGCACATGCACACTGACCATGAGGATTGAAAATCCGACCTCGATTCATCATCAAGTGTAAGTTGATCTTACCTAAAGTAACTTGACTTTTCCTTTGATTCTGAGACTTCTTTTAACCTTGAAAATGAAACAAAATGATGTATACTTAACGTAATATTATGCCCTTATATTAACATAAACTTACCTGAAGCTCGGCACATTCGGCAATTCTACCAGCTGCTGTCCGGTGTGCTTACCTTTCGTGCAACTCTTCAGCTGTTCTCGGCAAAGGATAAACAGCGATGTGAATGCTTGGCATTATATTGAAGAACCGAAAGTGAGGATTCTACACCATTAAGTATTTCGTGAAGGTTCTTTCTCTACGTCAAAATTCGCCTTCTTCAACAGCTGAAATGTGCTTTCTCAAAGAAATGCCCGGTAAGTACTTCATGTATCGGGAATATGGGGCCTCACAACTTGCAACCGCTGGCCACTTGGCTGGGGCGGAAGGGAGAGGTAAATTTCCGGGAACAGCCGGGAAAAGTTTCCGAAAATTGAGTGTACCCTCTTTGATGGAATTTCCAAAATTATCGAAATTTTCGTGTTCCATTCGCGATAGATGTCGGTTTTAGTCTCCCTACCGAGCGTGAGCTCAGAAGAAAGTGTGACGCTCGTGGATCGTGAGCGACGCCGCCATTTTGGCGGACGTGAAATGTAAGTAAGCTTATACATATTTATGTTTTATTTTCTCTGCCATGGAGAATTTTCTAGACCAAGAGAAAAATTTTCGTTGAACGGGTTATGTACCGTTGATAAGTGAATAGTACAGCAAAGATATCAGTGACGTCACCTATAGCGATGTTTCTTGTTTATAAACATTGACGTCATTCTTAGACATGCGCACTTTAGTGGTTGGCAAAAAGCCGGCTTCGTTCTGTTTTCATGGCTTCCACGTGCGATTCCGAGTACGTAAAAAGTCTCGATTCTGCTGCAAGATAGCGATATCATTTTAACTTAAGCTACAACAAAGGTGCAAGTAGCCTTCCCGACCCATATAATTTGAAAGGATGGACAAGTAATCCCAGTTCTTGGTCAGGTTGAACATTTGGGGATCTGTACACGTATTTAATCGAAACGCTGGGAATTTACACGAGGGAGAGTCTAAAGGCCTTCAAGTCGCTTGAAGCGTATCAGTTTGCCATCAGTGGCCATGTTAAACCATTATGGTATCATTCAGTTGGAGACAATATCCCTTACTGGGGTCCTTACTGCTTCATTCAAGGGAAAGTAATTTCGTCCCAGAGAATTAACGATCAGCCGCACGATGCGTGGGTTTGCCTTCATAAAAAGGACGCCAGTCTACACGCAGCACATTGCACATGTATGGCCGGGTAAAAAAGATGTTGCCGTTTTTTCGGTTACTTTCATTGCTACGCATACTGTTCATTTAGAAATGACATCAACTCGGAAAAAAATCCGAGTTGATGTCATTTCTAGATTTAATTTTCTTTGTAATACTCACTGATCATTTAATAAAAAAATAAACGGCTGCAAAGCGAGACAAACAAGGGATATTCTACGAAAAAAAGTGTATTTCGTTTTTCTCGATCGCAGGCTTGGAGAAGTTTGTAGTCACGTCAGACTTGCAATGGTCATCAGTGAATACTTGTGAATCAGTGTTTGATAATTTGGTGACCACTTTAAGGCACACCAAATTTTAGTAACTTTATTATCATTAATGAAACATTTCTAAGTATAAAAAATGCAAATAAACAAAGCAACTCAATGTTGAGTGACAAAGCAACTTTATGTCTACAGACAAGCTTATCCTACACAATCTGTTCAATCAAGTAAAACCACAAGTTACATACAGTGCTTTTTGAAACCTTTAGTCTGTGATGCAATCCTTATGATGCTACAATATCAAAGTTATACAATCCAGTTTTTTAATAAAAGTTATAATGTATTGATGAAACAGGCATCAGCATACATGTACATTTATTTTATTAAACAAGGTTGTAAATTTGAAACAGCAGCAGAGATCATTACTATGTTGTCAATATGAGGAACAAGGGAAAGTGGTTAATATTCCAGCCAGTATTTTAAAATTCTTGAGACGTTCCATCATTCTTTCAACATGAATCCGTACCCTTGCTAGTCTTCTAGACTCCTCCACATTTTTCATGCTTAATTGTTTGACTCCTTTTGTAAAACTGGAAATAGCAAGTGTTGCTCCCCTGGAGGCCAATTCTTCTTCTATTAAAAATCCCGTCAGCAAGAACTTTGTCTCCGTATTCCAGGTTGTTAAGGAAACCAGATTTCTGTGTTATTAGTTTGTCAGATGCCCTTCCCCCAAAAGCGATAGATCCCAACCAGTATCTTAACCATATTGTGATGCTTATAGTTCAACCATGTTAAAGCTCTTAAATATGTCAAGTTTCGTGCATGTTCACAGAAAACTTCAGTGCAGTCTATAATAACTCTACATTTTCTAAAGGAGGGTTTAAAAACAGAAGGTAATGTTCAAATAAGCTTGAAATCTTTGAAGTTCTCCATATAGAGACTTATTGTCCTCTTTCTGTGCTGGGTGTTTTATGGTTATATCAGAGCTTTTTGTTTCAGTTTCTTCCCAGATTCTTTCAACCTCTCTTTTAAGAGACTCGTTTTCTTCTTTCAGTGCTTGGTATTCTGGATTAGATCACCAGGATTATGCATTTCAGTGTCTTCCTTTTCTAAAGAAAGGGAAAACAGAAGAAGTGGGTAGAATTAAAATCACAAAATCCCGCACTCAAAATAAAGAATCATCTATATGAAAATTTCTGAAATTATTCTACTGTACAATTTAAAAATTAAAAGAATTTTCTGAATTAATGAGCGCTTTAAACAAAGCATTTTAACTTGATTGATTGATTTCATGCATTACATTTTATCATCATCTATGACATAATCCATATCTAAGTATTCTGTCAGCAATTGTGTTATTTTTAGATGTCAGCAATTTCCACGATTCGTCTTTGCCTTCACCGGCTTTTGTATCTTGTTCAAGATTGAAGTTTATATCATCCACTTGCGACCTCAGATCTCCAGTTTCTTCTTCACTGGATAGTTTTATATTTTTGTCATCTTTAGCTTAGGACCTACGAAGCCCGGCTACGAAGTCTGCGTTCGTTCCGCGGTTTTTTCTTCAAGGATAATTTAAGAGCCAAGCTATCATCACCACAGCCCATGGCCAAGTTTGGAATATAATCAGGATCATTCGGTTCATCGCTAGTCCTCCCTGAAGAAGACGAAGAGCACATTAAAAGTTGTCTTCCACGATTCTATTTAAGCTTAATTAAATTAAGTTATACGAGCGCGAATCTTAATTCCTAAATTCGATGAATAGTTTGGAAATTCAAGACACGGCACAAAAGAGGAGAATTTATGGTAGAAATAACCACTCATGTATTACCATACGGCTTACACTGTTATTAGCTTCGTACCTGACAAGAAGTGAACACTGCAGACTCGAGCTCGCCAGGACTCGGACGGCTTCCAATCTTTCCTACGAACTGCATTGATCGAAGCCGTCCGCTTCAAAATGGTTCACTTTCAGGAAATCTAAAAAAATTAATTCCCGATGCATTTGTGAACCGATTTGTACAATTTATTACGCAGCAGCTGACCGGCATTCTCCTCACAAACCCTCTTCTTACGCAGTAAATTTAATAAGAAACATCAAACCACGTCGTGTTTTTGCCAACCACAGAAATAAACAACCCCACGTGACCTAGGCGTGACGTCACGGGAAACATCGCTATTGTTATTAAAGGTGATTTCCAGTCCGTACTGCGCAGTCTCAAGAGTTTGTTTACGTTTTTTTGTTTTGATTCATGTAACACGTCACAAATCACTGAAGTAAACAAACCGCAAAGCTTTATGCTTCGTTCGTTCCAATATCACCAGAGAAAATAACTTCGTAGCCGTAAAAATCAAA
>JAEMWC010000475.1:162500-197500 GCA_016490735.1 Pachyseris speciosa
AGTTACTTGGAGTCTATGTTGATCAAGACCTCAGCTTTAATGAACATGTTGAACAACTATGTAAGAAACTGATAAAGCGTATAGGTCTTCTTAGATCGATCAGACAATATTTTCCTCTAAATGAGCGCATACTTTTTTACAACACAACTATTAAGCCTGTATTCCTATATGGTGGAACAGTCTCGAGTTCAACATCAAAGTGTAATATTAGGCGAATTTTTCGTCTTCAGAAAAGAGCAGCTCATGTTATTTTAGGCCTAAAAACGAGAGACGAATGTACTATAACCCTATTCAAGAGACTGGACTGGCTACCCTTTTATGATGAGATCAATGTAAATAAATTATGCTTACTCTATAAATGCTTAAATGGACAATGCCCAGAGTACTTAGGTAGTCGTTTAGTGTGTGTCAGCGACCTGTCGACCAGAACCTGACGCTATGGTGCTATAACTATACGCTGTATAACCGTGGTATAACCGTGACACAGAAGGTGGAAAAACTTTTCTCATTACAGCCGCAAAACTCTGGAACTCTCTACCTATTAATATAAGATCTAGCACCAGTATCAACGCATTCAAACAGAACCTTAATTTGTAATTTTATAAAGCAAGGTTATGCTGGTTTAGATAGCTTTCCCATTTCATAATTTTTAACATCGTATTATACAATATATTTACTGTAAATTAGTTTTATATGTTTTAGGTGAGGGCCACAAGTTTACCAGTTCTTAACTGTAATGTGTCACCCTCGGTAAATAAAGTTATTCTTTCATTCATTCATTCATTCATTCAATGTTGGAACAGTATAAATTAATTCATCTCACATCATACCCCTCAATGGAGCATCACAATATTTAAGGTTTAGTCACCATACTCCTCATTCTCTGTCAAGCTGTCACTATCTTCCCCGAGAGACTTTCATCTGTATCCAGTTCTTCCTCACTTTCTTCCATACAACCTTCTAGATAGCTATAGTCTTCTGCTGGCAGTTGTAATGGCTCTTTCTGTCAAGTGACCATTCTTTGCCATTTTTGTCAGCCACCTGACCTGTCTAACTGAAAGGCTTGCAAGAGATTCTAAAGCTGATCAAGCAGTTTAAAATTTTCTCTCTCTCTGTTGTTTCCTTTTTTGCTCTTCCTTCTGTTCTGTTTTTGTGACCTTTTTCTTGATTTGTGTTTCAACAGTAATACAATGCAAAACATGTCTTTGTATTGATCAAGTTTCTCATTAAGATATTTCAATTCACTGTTTACTTTTTTATAGCTTCATCAAGCCTTGTAATATAACATCTTCATCAAACAATTTAGATTACTCTTCTCCTCATGTCAAATTACCAGTCTTTGAGTGAAACGGTCAGTTGAGGTGAGCTTTAATGTGTCTATATATCCATATCTGATATGTTCTCTAGTAACTCACTTCATGTTTGCCCTCAGTATTAACTGATCAGCTGGGACAAGAACATAATCGGTTGTGTAAAATTTTCCAGCAGCACCAGGATTGTTTGTGCTCAATTAATTGCATCAATGCGTGAGGTGATCTTTGATACGTGTTCCTGAATGTTGCATTGGTGCCTGACCTTTCATCATGAAAAAGTTTAACAAAATCTCATGGACTATTACAGTACATTTTACCCTATAAAATGCCTTATAGCACTTGGGAAGGCAATTGTTCAAAAAACTGGGCTCTCTGAGTTGCTGGATGAGGCATCCAGCCAAATTTCTTCTTTTGCCAAGGTTTTTGGTCGGCTAAAGGCCTCTGAAATTGAATAGATCCAAACTGCAGTGTCTGCAATTTGCCTATTGTGCTTGGGGAAGATTAAGAGGGCTTCTCCGCTTGACTAGAGCCACCTTTATTCAATGTTAGCTCACCCTTTTTCCTGATAAATTGTTTAACTTCTATGTTTGAAAGCCCTGAAACAAGTTTTACAAGAAGTGCCACGGTCAGATGAATATGAAAAGGGCCCATCTACACATGCTTGATTGCACAAGAATAATGTGAGCGTAATGTTATGAATAACACACCTCACCTATCTCTTTGAGATCATTCAAGTTAACATCTTGACTCAAAAAAGTTCCCAGATTAACTTTGGCCCAAATCCCAGTTGCCAAATCTAAACTCCCATTACCAGTGATTGTTTGCAAACTGATTTCTTCATCTGAAAATCTCACAATCACTTTCAACTTCTTCCAAATTAGAATTTCTCAATTCAGTTGCTATATTGACAAGCGTGAGAAATTTGGTCCGCTCTATACCTTGCTTAGGCACATCAATGTTATGCGCAGTTGGCATAATTTGTTTGGACAGTTCTCTCCCTTAACAATAGAACAATTCGCCACTTCCACATCTCCCATAATACACTTTGTTTGCCCCCCCCACCAAAAAATTTTGCATAAGTATTGTTTTCCATTGCTCTTGGGACTTACAATCGTCCCGAGAGAAATTCAAAACAATGCTTATGCAAAATTTTGGGGGGCAAACAAAGTGTATTATGGGAGATGTGGAAGTGGCAAATAGCATAAAAGAAATCTTGACTCACAGGGATACTGATGCTCACCAAAATTGTCCTTCTCTGCTTGGCCACTTTTGGCTGCTCTGATAGTGAAAGGGTTAAAAGCGCTCACTGATGCCATGACTTTGAGACCTTTGAGCCTTCGACTTCTGCAGTGACCCATGCAGAGCACAGATGCACACACCTAAAATACTGTAGATGGCCACTTTTTGACCTCGTGCTATTATCCAGTTTTAGATATTTGCCTAAGAGAAAGTATTTCAAGCTTTTGCCATTGCCTGTCAGTCTCACATCATCTGCTTTTTCCGTTAGAGGCAATTTGGTCCTACTTTTCCTTCTAGTGTTCTTTCTTGGCTTTCTGGGTGTTTTTAACCCAAGTCATTGGCTGTGTTGCTCATGCAGGTAGCTGTGTAACAAGTTGCAGTCACTAAGCCTAAGGTTGAAGACAATGAACTCTCGAGTATTTTGATCTGCTCATTAGTTCACAATACAAATGGTGCTTTTTTTGAGGTTACTTGGCTCATTGTGGTCCACATAAACCATTTCCAGTTCATGGTCCACAAATCCTCTCTTTGCAGAAAAATCTTCAACTCCACGATTTGTACAATCATCTTTTGCAGTTCTCTCGGGCTACAGCTTTCAGAGGCTCTCAACAGACGAGATTTGATTTCCTTGACACTGTAACATCTTTTTGACCTATGATCAAAGTACATTTTCTCATTGGTTTCCAAGCACCAGCTGTTACCATAGAGATGGTAACTTAAACTTTATTTCCAATTTACTTGAAAATGCTCCTACAGATATTTTTTCCAATTTGGCATACAAGTTGTGGCACTTAAGCCTTGTATAGTTTATACTCTTGAATTTTCCTATGAAGGGTCTGACTGGATTTCAAGATAGGAAATCAAAGTTTGTATTCTATAGGAAATTTTGATTTCAACAGGTACACCCCAAGACCAAAAAGAGCTGAAGTTTTCAATTTTCTATGTGTATTACAGCATTTGATGCATTAATATACTTGAAGTTCACGAACTGGGCGCTTTTTTATCTCTCCTGTCACATGCAAACATGTGTATGTCATTCCATGAACAACAAACCACTTAGCTGGAAAACTGACAGAATTTAACAGTGAAACCATGGAGCCTGGTAGCTAGAACACGGAGGCAAAAGATGTACTGATTCTATGTGTCCACTGAGGTCTACTGATACAGAATTTTATTTCTTTATTTCAAAAAATAATAGGTTCAATTCAATTAATTGCCAAATAATAGTCAGACAGTGGTAAAAATAAAAATCCCATTCCCATTTTAGAACTTGTTCATCCCATTCCCGGTGGTTAAATCCCAGTCCCAGTGCAGTAAATCCCATTTTCCATGTCCAGAACAGGGTAAATCCGACCTCCCATTTTACCCCTTCACGATCCTCACAAGAGGCTAACATACTCACAATTGAGAAGTAACTTGCAAAAAGAATCAAGTCTCTTGGAAAGCACCTGTGAAAGTCTCTTCAAACATGTAAGGTTGGGGGGGCTACTGAAATCCACTACAAGTAAGTCAAAATCAACTGTCATTGAAGGCTTACTTTATGTGTTAAGGTAACTTCTAGTACAAGGAAGGAACAGCAACAAAGCTATAGGGTTCCTAAAATTAGAGGATGCCTATGGTTTTTACTGCAGCTTTTTTGACACGGTCTGTGTGTACTTGTGTGTGAAGTTTACAACAAGCACTTTGTTTTATTGCAAAGTGAAAATTTCAGCTTGGAAGATTGTTTGTTGGAGCTAGAAATGCTTAGTGATCCATTGGTAAATTCTACAGGTCAACAGTTCAATCTAGACTCATCGTCATTAAATTCAATTTTGTAGTCAATGGATACTGAACATGATCGAATGACGTTGAAGGCAGTTGTCTTTGCTCTACATTCAAGATCAGAAGCATATAACCTGGGACTGAAGCCTGACAGAGCCGTTAATTTTTTTTCAAGAGTCATTTCAGAATCAGATAAATGCGAGAAGGCATTAGAAGCGGCTGCAGATATATTTCATCTAAGAACACAAGAGAGAATAGAAAAAGTCCAAGAAAAAAAGTTGTAAATAACATTTTTATATACTAGCTTATAGATAGTTTTTTTATCCTTTGAACTTTGTATGTCATGTGTACTGAATTTTTTTTTAACTTTTTATTGTTAAGTGCCATGAGCAAGTAGTGTTAATATTTTATTATTGTGATTAAAAAATACAAGCCATTGATCACAAGGTGGAAAAAGCAATCAGCACTTCTTTCAGAGAAGCTTTCAAATTGCTTTCATGGAGGGTGAGAAGAATGTACTGAAAGAGAGACTGGAGAATCTCCAATCATCACATAGAAATGACAATGTCTCAACACATACCGGTACGTGTAGGAAATTACAACAAGAAAACGAAAGATAGCTCAAGATCTTATTGATTCTAACAGGTGAAAAAGAGAAAGCTGGGAGCTAGAGCCCCATAGCTGCTAGATTCAGAAGATGAAGAATTCATTGCTAAAGCAATAATATTATTGCATCAAAAAGTACCTGCAGTGGGAGACGGCACTTTTTACAAACCACAGAGTGAAGGAAAGACACTTCTTGTCTCTAGCTCACTATTCACTGCTGAGATGAGGAAAGAAACTCATTAAATCTGCCACCACTGTCACAAACCATGGGAAATCCAAGAATGTAAGGTCCAGGGTAGCAAAATCACATGGTAAAGGCAAGTGGGTATGGTGTACACATCACCAGTGAGCCCATATTCTAAACACAAAGCTAACAATGTTGGAGAGGGTCAAAAGGAGCATACGGAGTATAAACAACAAGGCATATTAATGGCCTGAAACAGACGTTGGAGTCAGAGATACAAAAGCAGGACTTGTGTTATATATGATGTTTGTGAACCTGAAAAGCAAAAGCAGCTGCCACAGCATGATTTCAATCAGGCAGAAATTAACCAGATGCCAGCATCATTTCAGCTCATTCGGCTACACACGGAGAAGATTAAAGAGAAGGAAGAGCTGATAAGCAATCATCATTTGGCCTAAATATAAAATTGGAAACTGCGGTAATGCATGTTTAGGCATGCGATTATATGTGACTGAGTCATGAGCTTGCTATACTTTTTCAGAAGGCCTCAAGTGAAAACAATGGCTACTCCATTGAGTTCAGAAAACTTGTAATGTTTTCCCACAAGATTAATTGTTTTCTATTTCATTGACCTTACACTGAAAGAAGATGGGATCTGTGCTACTCCCCAAACTGGCATTACTGCTATGAGAATGAGAAACTTGAGTGGCTTAAGAATCAACTTGATGAAATCATGAGGATTTAGACAGAGGATAAAGAGAGGGCCAAAGAATCTGAAGAAACATTGGCAAATGAGTTGCTGGGAAAACGTGTCAGCACTAAAGAAAACGCATCCTCACTGCAAAGAGATATGCTTATCTACGTAAAACAAGAGAAGCTGTGGAACACAATGGAGTAAATGCTCCCAGTATCGTAGGAAGATACATTGTTTGAACCCCCCTAGAACGTGCTGTAGCATGATGAAGACCACAGATGGAGGCCCTGGAGTGGGGATAACCAATACCGAGGTTCGTTTCAGGGATGCAGAAATTGCCTGCATTCATTCATCTGATCGTGTCAACCAAATCCATTGTGCTCCTGGATACACTGCTCAAAATGAAGCAGAGAGAACAAATGCAGCCATTGGTGATGCCCTTGTCAATGGATCAGCATTTAGAAGGCAATATTTCAAGCCATTTGATGGCTTGGCAGCTATGGAGATTGGTGCACAATCAGCGAATAAAGTAAAACACAAAGAGAAAAACTGCATGGAAAAGAATCCATGACAAGTAGCTAGCCCAGGAGGTAGTAGCCATGGTCGTTGATGAGCCAGGGCCTGCTGGAGACTTTGTTAAATGTTATGTTACAATTTGTGAAAAAGAACATTTTTTTTTTTCAACAGAAATTATCTGATGTAATACACAGCAACCAAGACAGATGCCAAGAGATGCCAAGTCCCAAGTGGCAGTTACTTCGAGAAGATTTATTCATTTAGTAACATTCACTTCCAAATTGGAGAGATGTTTCTTGAATACCAGAAGAGGGCTTGTAAAATTTCCAGCAGCAAACTATGTGACTTTTGCAAGTCAAGTGGAAAGTGTTGTAGTCAGACTGGGCGCATTCCAAGGCCATTCCCTGATTATCATAGTCCTGGATTTCACTATGTACCTACCTGTGGACATAATGCCATTTACCATGAGCCCAGTTAAAGAAAACGTATCAATCTGGTGAATACTCGCTGCAAGATCTTGACAGCATTTCAAAATTTGCACAGGAGTTTGTTGTATCAGAAGAATGTGTGAAAACATATTTGGAACACTTGAAATTGGAAAAGAGAAAGAAAGAGAGACTGGAGAAGTCATCTGTTAAAGCTAAAATGACTTACCAAGACTGCATGTATGATTGGGTTGGCATGCTCAATGATGGGACTCTGAGTAAGCAAGCAGGTGCTGTGATGTTGGACAAATACATACAGTACCATCATCTGAAGACTCATCCTTTGAAGAAAGATAAACTGATTGAAGTGCAAGGATGTATCACAAGCAATTTAACAAAGTCAGCAATGCAACATGAACAGTTTGATAGTGACAGAGTTGGTAGAAGCCACTCTTTCATCAGAGGATGAGGATCAAGATGAGGAGGTGGACTTTGTATGGGCAGAAATTGGTTCTTCAAGCTCTGAGGAAGAGGAGGAAAGTGATGACAATGATTACGACAATTCCTCTTGCGTTGCTAACTGTACAAATTTATGAACTGCACAAGGTAAAAGTTGATCTTGTTTAATAATCCCTGTCATATCTTTTAGCGTGGGGAGGGTCATAACTTTTTTGGGTCATACAAGGGGGAGGGTTACAGTTTTTACTGGAGGAAATTGGGGGAAGGCATAAAAAAATCCACCTGGGGAAAAAAATGCACCAGCCCTCACCCCTCCCCCCTCTAATAAATGACAGGTCCCTTAGAGGTGAACTTTCTATATTTTTCAACTTTGAAATAAATTTCCCACTCGCAGTTTATTTTGTTTATATGTTTATGTTTATTTATTTTACCACAAAATACAAATAACAATAAAACAAAACAGTTTCACAAAGCAAATGAAAGTGACGAGGAAGCCCAAAAGGAAACCATGAGGCTTATAGACATTGGGCTCCCTCAGAGTAAAAGTAAAGTTAACAGTAACAGTAAGGCCAGGATCGAAATTAAAAATACAATGAGGGTAAGTGTAAATTAACTAAATACATAGACTGAGTTTACAAAATATAAAGTATGTTACATGTAACAATGAGTATAAAAATAATATCAGACATGTGAAGAAAGATAACTAATTACTACAAGATTTTTAACTAATAATTCACATATAATTTTTTTTTTTCAATTTCGTTTTGAATGAGTGGAGAGAATTAGATTCTTTAAGATCATTTTCTAAAGAGTTATAATAAGTTGGTCCTGGGAAACTGACAGAAAATTTACAAAGGTTTGTTCTCCAAAAAGCAAGGTGAAAATCGTTCATGTATCTAGTAGCATAGCTATGGACTTGTTTGTTTAAAGAACAATTGTTGAACTTTGAAGGCAAAAGAGAATGGTTAAGAGAAAACATAACTTTACCCAATTCTAGTTGTCTAATATCAGAAAGTTTTAGTAGCTCTAATTCTTTGAAAATAGGGTCTGAATGAGTTTCGAAAGTTGATTTAGAAATAATTCTGATAACTCGCTTTTGCAAAGAGACAAGACGGCAAAGATTGGTTTTGTACGTAGATCCCCAGACAATAATACAATAATGAAGATAAGGATAAACTAAACAATAATAAAGAGTTTTTAAACAGGGTTTAGGTAGAAAAAATCTTGCTCTATCAATGACTTCTATTGATTTCGAGATTTTACAAGCTACTTGAGAAATGTGCAGTTTCCAAGCTAGATGTTCATCAATGACTACACCAAGGAAGACCGTTTCCTTAACCTGTCCGATTCTTTGTTCATTTATGCATATTTGCATTGGAAAATGATACCTTTTCTGTCTAGGCTTAAATAACATAAAATTTGTTTTCTTCAGGTTTAAGGAGAGTTTGTTTGCCTTAAACCAAGTGGATAATTTATTAAGTTTGGAATTAAGTGAGGCTGCCAGGTAGACAGGATCTTTATGGCACATAAATAAATTAGTATCATCAGTGAATAAAATCAGCTCGACGAGCGGCGCATGACTAGTAGAAGTGTTTCTTAGGGCATGTTTAAATGGAGAAGAGTTGTCCCTGGTAGTAGGGTTACCCTCTTCCCTTAGCCATCTATAACCAAACATTCGAATCTGTGCATGCTCTTTATGTCCTGACCTGTCAGACAGTTGCAGGGCCACAAAAATGGCTCACCCATAAAGGTCACCCTACCTTCAAAGTGGGTGACCCTCCACCCAGGGTTAACCTTCTCCCCAAGCCAACTTCTTGATTTCATACGTAAACCGTTAAATAAATAACCTTTTAACCTGCTTTTATATAGAAATGTATAAAAAGCTCTCTCTTTTGGGGTGCCCAAGTGTGGTTGCAGGAAGAATAGTCATTTCACTTTTCCTCTCCTTACCATATTTCCTAGTGGGTCCTCTGCTAATTATCCTTCCATAATGTGCATGGAAGGATAATTGCAAAGCAGTAACAGTACAGAACCTCTCAGCGACAGTAATAATTTTTTTTTTCATATTAAAGAATATAGAGAGGCCCTGGGTTATGCTTGATATGACTTGAGGTCTTCACAAAGCCCTCCTTAACCAAGATGTCCCAAGTAATGCTTTCTAACAATAGGCTGTTACATGTAGGAAGCAATGCTTGGGATACTTCATAGCTTGGGAGGGTTGTGAATCCACCCCATGTTATGCACAGTTAATTGTGAATTAAAGAAATTAATTGAAAAGTGTTTTTGTGATTTTTTTCTAGGTGGAGTAAGGAACAAAGAAGCAAAAGCTTTCATGAAAATTAATAAAATAGTATTGACCGGAAACATTTCGACTGGTTGTTTCTTTATTTGCATAGACAACAAGGCCAAATCTACAGTTACCAGGCTTCGAAGAAATAAATTGCAGCCAATGATTTCTCAAATTACAGTCTGCAGTCCAGCCTAGTAAATCCATAGACCAGAATGTTACAGCCAGTTCACTTTGTTCCAGAAAGACAATAAACTGGATTTCTTTATACAGACACGTAAGTGGCTTAAAAAGTGCGAATTTGAAACCCTATAAGTGAGATAGGCTTATCAACATGCTCGAGATTTCTATCACGCATAGAAATCGATAGCGAATAATCTAATTGTTTTAGTATAATTCTACTAGTCGTTCAAAACTAAACAAGTAAATTATCAAAATTCACCTCACAGACACTTCGAAAACGCGAAGAAGCGGGCGCCATTTTGGTTGACAGCCGCTACTCACTATCTATCACAGAAATAGATAGCGAGTAGCGTAGCCAATCAGAGAACAGCATTCGTGATAGAACGCTAGTACATTTATACAAATTGTCCATACATGTCCTTTTCCGTGTACTTTTCCACTTTGGTCTTCATTGGATTTATATCATATAATCAAATTGTCAGGTGCGTTTACTTGCGAGTCCGTTAGGCCAAGGCTTTACGAGAAGACAAAGTGAGCTACTGCCATTTTTGTGTACGTAATAAGCTCACAGAAAGCGTTTTCGTTATCAAAACTGCCAGCACGACAAAAACAAAGGATTTGTACACTCAATACGGCAAGAAATAAGAAAAAGAATCGTATGCACCTTCCTCCCACTTGTCCGCCATCTTGAATTTGGTATCCTCCCGAATTGGCTATCGCTTCAGTCGCTCTCAAAAGTCAAAAATTGTATATAAAGCTACTTGTTACTCGGCCGTTCAACTCGGCCCTTCCATTGATCAGGATATACCTCACAACTTAATGTGATTTGGTAAGCTGAAGCCACTCTAAAGGCACTAAGGCCACATGGTAGCGGGCATTACCCCTTAAATCTACCAAAGCAAAGATTGAGCCCAAGCATTAGCAGCCATGGACAGCTGTTTCGGCCTTGTTAGGCCTCATCATCATGGCATAGCTAATGCTCAGGCTCAAGTACCCACATATCCATAAAACAAGCAGTGAAAACGTAAAGCTTGTTTTATGGATATGTGGGTACTTGAGCCTGAGCATTAGCTATGCCATGCTGATGAGGCCTAACAAGGCCGAAACAGCTGTCCATGGCTGCTAATGCTTGGGCTCAATCTTTGCTTTGGTAGATTTAAGGGGTAATGCCCGCTACCATGTGGCCTTAGTGCCTTTAGAGTGGCTTCAACTTACCAAATCACATTAAGTTGTGAGGTATATCCTTGTCCTTCCATTGATCAGGCCGTCGTCATTTTTGTCGTCGTGTCTCACTTCCGGCGTTTCTGCGCAAGCGCAACGGCTGCGAAGGAGACTATCTGCAATCATGTTGGATGAGAGACATCACCTACAAAATGTCCATTCACCTTGTGTTTTCGAAGTCTCAACAACTAATAAATATGTGAAGAGAAATGTCTATACGATTGTTTACAAGTTCAACAGCAAGACGAAAGGTTTTAATATGGCCAAACCAACCTCCAGATGTTTCAAGCGTGCCCCTGGCTACCTACAAGACGCTGTAATTTTGAGTGGTACATTTCCTGAATAACTCAACTGCGGGATATCACACACCCCTGAGACTTTGACAGGTAGTTTATATACTATTTTGGTAAAATATCTCAATTTCTTGACATCAATTTTGAATGATCAGCGATTTTATTTTTTACTTGCGTGACGTGAAATCCAACTATAGCTAGAAATGGCTCAAGAAACCTTACTATCTGTTTCAAATGGCGTATTTGCAAACAGTTCACCCTGCCGAATATTTATTCTCCCCACATTTCACTGAGATTCTAGCAACGTTTTTGCCAGAAACTCTTCCGTTCTGTAATTCTAGCGGACCTATACGAGAAAGCAAACTCCTGGGATCAAAAGCAGTCAAAAGCCACTAATCATTCGTGTTTTTTTGGGGTCATCGTTTTCTACAATCCTGTGTTGGGACAGTTCATGGCAGATAACTTCAAACAGCCTTCTTAAGACCAGCACGGCCCAAGAAACAAAGATGGACGAGTTACAAAGTGATAGGAAGCGGACGGTTTCAGGCGCGGATCCAGGATTTTGAAATGGGGGGTGAATTTTCTCCACCTCAATCAGAGAAATCAGAGAAATCAAATATTATTTCAATATTTGAGGGATAAGAATCTAGTAGAGAAAGCTTTGCGTCTGCTGTTGTAGAAGCTCGGAGGAATTTCATTGTAAGAATTGTACGATAGGCTGTATCAATAGAGGCGCAAAGTAGCCTACAAGCACCGATGCCTAGAATAGAATAGAATAGAATAGAAAACCTTTATTTTGAGACCATAATTCTTAAAGCTAAAAGCTTGTGGGGTCGTGTATAAAATAAAAGAAAGACCTAATGATGAAATGAACCGTTATCACTTTCACGTAGCCCTGAAGCTTGCCAACAGAGCAAGGGGGCTTCAAGTAAGGAACTATTTAGATGAAAAGTTCGGAATAAAAGTAAACTTTAGTAACAGTGACAGTCTAGGCACCTACTTTTCAGCGTATCAGTATGCGACTAAAGAGGATAACGAGGCCTTGCACTCTCCCGGTCAGAGCTAAAAAATTACGCATGAAAAAGATGTCTGCAGTAATTTACGCCTTGATACGACTTGGGACGTTCGGAGTATTTTTTTTTTCTTTTTTTAATGACATTATAACTTTATTTACTACTTCACAAACACTACATCACTATCTTACAGGGGCACCCAGCGACAACTTTCGGTAGATATCTGTTTGATGGAGGGTAATTCGCCTTGGGTTTTCGGCGTCGATTGAAGAGTGCACTTGGCTTTTCGTAACTACAACGTGGCCTAAAATATTCGCAATTGGGAAATCATAGCTCCTGAGGTTTTCGGAAAGGCCGTAATTGCTGTATTTGGCAGTCAAAACATCAGCTAGCATTTTCGGAAAGAAAATAGTGCCCTAGAAAGCTCGTGGAAAGTTCATTTCAGCTTGCATTTTCACAAAGGAAGATTTTGTTCCCTAACATTTTCGGGCAATTAAACTTTCGTAGGGAATCCGAACAGATGAACTTTTTCTAGCTTTTGAGAACATCACTTTAAACAGACTTCAAACACCACAAGGTACTTAAAAATACCTTTCTACAGGTTTTGGTTGATTTGGCTCGTTGGGTGAAACTAATCTTACATTACACTGCACTACCTTACTTACATTTCCTGACTTACATAACATTACATGAGAGTACAAATAACAACAACTCTGCTCAGTAGTATAGTACTTGGGGGTACCAGCGCATTTTTGAATTTATGGTTCAATCTGATGAAATTGGAATACCAGCGCATTTTTGAATTTATGGTTCAATCTGATGGAATCTATAGTTTATTAAAAATGCGTGACTTTCTCGGAAAAATCACCAAGCGTGACATTCTCGGAAAAACAGTAATTGGGGTTACGAGACCAAAAAATATTAAGATGGTAACAACACATTTTTTTTTGCAATGTTTCCATAAAAATGAAATTTATAGTTGATTTATCTGATGGAATAATATATAGTTTTTATATTTGATGGAATATATAGTTTTTATATTTGATGGAATATATAGTTTTTATATTTGATGGGATTTATAGTTTTTATATTTGATGGAATATATTGATTATATTTGTTTTTTATGGTGTGGGGCGTAGGGTGGGCGAGAAGTGAATACTTCTCGGGCAACACTCCCCAATGATGATTTTTGCACATGGTTTATCTGATGAAATTTATTTTATGGATTCTATTGATTTTATTTGTGCTTTTTGTTTTTTATGGTGTGGGGGGCGTAGGGTGGGCGAGAAGTGAATACTTCTCGGGCAAACACCCCCACTTTTGGATTTATGCACACTTTATCTTCTAATGGAATCACATACTGATTTAGGGGGGTGTTTTAGCAAAATGATCTCGTATTTTGGAATCTATAGTTTATTAAAAATGCGTGACTTTCTCGGAAAAATCACCAGGCGTGACATTCTCGGAAAAACAGGAAATGAGTCATGGTATATCCTATTGTTTCAGATCACGAGACGTCATGTGTTAGTGACATAAAAAATAAAATCTCATATAATATTATAGAATGAGTTGTAATTCAGAAATTCACAATGAATTAATGGATATGGGAAAGTATACTTGTCCTTTTTGTGATGAGCAATTGGCTAAAGTCAAAAGTAGTATGGCAGAGCCATGCTGTGAAAATCAGGAAATGTTCAACGATAATGGTGTGAGCCTCTGTACAAATTGTGGTTCAGTTCATGGTTATGATTATGTTAAAGAGTATGTTGAATTTTATGAGAATATGTATAAGATACGACGAAAATCGGTATATCATCGGAAGTACCATATTGAAAATATGATAAATAGTATTTGCAGTAAGAATGGATTTCAAATTTCTGTAAAAGATAAGGGTAAAATATTAAAAATATTCGAAGAGATAGACACTGTACTCCCATTAGTGAATAAGAATCGTAAAAGGATGATAAGTACTAAATTTGTCCTTAAGAAAATATTTTTAATGCTTGGTCTTCCATTCGAGAATATAACAATCACTAATTCAAAAAAGACTCTTAAATTTTATAACCAATATTGGGTTGAAATGTTATTGTTAAGATTTGTTGTGGTTATTGGTATTATTAGACAGTGAATTTTTCATCATATTTTAGTAAGTACTTATCGATAACAGGACTGTTGTCAGTCACATAATCATCAATGTTCTTCATTGTGTTATGGATGCTTGACTCATTGAAATTACCACTCCTCATTGTGTCTTTTATGGTATTGAGTAGATGTTGATAGCTTTGATAAGCATATGTACAATTTTGGATTTTGAGATCGAGGTTTTTATGCTTCATCCACCCTTGTATCAAAAGTGCTGCCGTACTGATGGCTACCAAACTAACACCACCAGTTGCTATGCTTGTGGCGAGACCCCCGGTTGCAAAGATGATAGACAATGAGTTCCCCAGTAATTTCCATTTTTTGAACTGTTTCACCGCCTGTTTGTGAGCCCAACACTTTCTGTGATATGTGTGGTAATAGGCTTTTAATTCCTTAATCTGGTCTTCTGTTAATTCATCTGAAATATGATTCCAGTTGAATATGCTTTTTCGATTATCAGTCATATCTCATTTATATTATAATTCTTTTACAAATACAATAAATTAATCCAGTGAATTGACCACGTAATGGAGATCTTTTCATCCATTTTGGTGTAAGGTTCTTGGGTATAGTATATGTGTACCCTCTGTCTAATGAATAACGGTTATAAAATCTTCCATACGCATCATGAAGTATGCTATGTGAGTGTAATACATGAATCCAACCAAGTGTTCTTTCAAAAAATCGTGTAAGGCAGCCATTTCCCGGACCAAGAAGTCCTATATCATTATGAATGTATAAAATGTTGTTAACTGGAAGTATTCTTTTGAAATGCTTGAAATACAAAAATTGGTATACTAGACATGACTTTAGTATGGCATCATCAACGCTGTTGTGTTGTTGTTTGGTTTCATCAAAAAAATATTTCACGTATTTGATTATGTCTTCTATCATATACTATATCGTTGTATTAAAATTTGATGATGATCTAAAATTGTTTTTTCATCTAATATGAAATCCAAGTATACACAGAAAAAAATAATACAACCGTCTAAAGGTGCGATGGAATTTGGATTTAAATCACCGAAAGTCATTTGTTGGCTGCCGGTTCTATTGGCAGCCGTAAAACTTCCCACATGTTTTTTGTTCCAATAGATTTTACTTTTATCCGTATTAGGAGAAGATAAATTGTCCCAGTGAACAGATAAACAGTGCCAAACATTGATTTCACCCAGATCATTTACGGAATAATCTGCTATTTTTTTGAAATTTTGTATAGATGCTGCTGGACCAAAATACACACAATTTGTTTGATCAACACCGCTTATAGCTAAATTTGAACCATTGTAGTAGCTGACAAACTTATCATAACCTCCATTATCATGACCAAAAAGCCCATTTTTCCATGGATTTCCACCTGTATTTGAATTTAATTTGTAAACAATGAAGATATTAACAGCATTATTATTTAAATTGAGTTGACTTATCATTCTTTGTGATCCATCAAACTTTAAAAAATAACGTCCATTAAGTTTCTCAGCCTTGGTACAAACAGTAGGTCTTGAATTTATGGTTGATTGTGTTGCATCATTTTCTTCATTTGAGAGATCGTATAATGTTTCAACTTTTCTGTTTGCATTCACATCTACAAAATCATTATTGGCTCTGTCAATTTGATAAACACATTTTGAGTATAATCTGATAAATTCAGAAACCCATAAATCCAAAAAACTATCTCTGACAATATCAGAAACTTGTGATTTAACAACAACATGATTGAGATCATTGCCGGGTCTTACATTTGTCAAAAGTTTGTTTTCAAGATCATAATGCCCATCGTTTGTTAATTTAAATCCATCACCTTTATCACCTTTCACATTTGTATGTTCTATTGTGTGATTGAATATACCCATATATTATTATTTTAGATTAATTCATAATCACTTCAATTGTGAATGTTGTATCGAAAGCACCTGTATTAGGATGTGAATAGTCAATTATAAAATAGCCTCTCGATAATGATTTATTGACTGTAACTGTTCTTATGTTTCTACTCATAGAAGGAATTCTATATTCGAAAATAGTTGCTGGTAATGGCAATAACCCAGCACCTTCAGCTTTTGTCTTGAAGTATAATATTCCGGGTTTTGTTCCTTGTATGATATACATTTTCTTAATATAAAAGTTATTGTTGTGAATAACTAAATATTCAGCGCCATTAATTGATACAGGCTTTAAAATATTTTTATTATGGCCTTGATTGGCTTCGACAAAGCAATTTAAATATTGTATTTGACCGATTATTCCATTCCCATTCAAATTTAGATCACCTCCTAATTTCGGCCTGTAAAGAGCAAATCCACCCAAATCGAAAGCTGTTTCCATAATTACGCCTGTGACACTTGAACGAAATAGATTCAAACTATTATTATGAATTCTATAGCCATTCAGATTTAAATCACCACCAAGTTTAGCCTCTTTTATTAAATAGCTGTTCAAATTAATATTATTTAGCATTGTCAATTCACCATTGTCTCCACCAAACAACCAATTTTCATTTTCTTTCACATCAAAACCATTCAAATCTAAATCAGTTTGTAATTGTATTCTTTCATTCACAATTTTATAAGCTTCTGTGAAGTCGTAAACACTTGATGGAACGTCTACAGCTTCAAAATCAATACCATATGCAACACAATGAACTTTGTACTTATTTGGATAAGTTGGGTTAGCATTAATATGAATCGTACAATATAAATATTCAGGTGGTGAACTTACTGAAGGTTTTTCAATCCATAATAAATATCTCGAATGATCTTCATTTCTGTTGTCAAATTGTCTCCCTACAGTTTTATGAATTGTAATTCCACCAGTTGCATTGAATGTTACACTACTAAGACTCATTCCTTCATAATCAGGAAATAGCCATTCAAGAATGAAATTGTATTTTCCATCTTTTATTGTATACATATTAAATCCAATTCTAGCTCTGTAAATATGATTAGCTTCTTTATTCAAGTCTACATCAATGACCTTTTTTGAAATCAAATGTGGTGAACGAGGTAAATTGACATATCCATTAACTGTCAAGCCATATTCAGTGCTAATTTCATCGATATCATTCATCAAATATTTGAAAGCATTCTTTGGATGAGAAGCAGATGAAATATGACTTTTTTTCTAATTGATCTAAATTTACGGCATCGGTTTTATTTGTTCCTTCTTTTAAGTTAATGATTTTATGCCCTCCAAGTTTCATATCCGTATCCACCGTCATCGCATTTGTTCCATTCAATAATAAAGTGTTTGCTCTGATGGTTTGTGAAGCTCGATTTAAAACTCTAAAGTTCACTGCATCAGTTTCATTCGACGGGTCCGCTAAATTTGTTATTTTATTATTATTCATGTCAATATAGTCTGAAGTATGAATCTGGCCAACATTCTCCAAGTGTTTGTTTAAAAAATCATAACTTCCATCAGATGTAAATCCAATTATATCTTTAGTTTTATCATCTACATAAAACTTGTTGGCAGCATCTGTGTTAGCAGTTGGTGTTGCACAGTTGATCACTTTGTTACCAGCAAGATTTAAATTAGCAGTCATTTCTTGTGTTCCATCTCGAAGTAGAGTTTGTCCGATACTGCTTTTTGATGCGAGATTAGTGTCAATATATGATTTATTCACAAGATCTGCTGGTTGGTTTCCTATCCCATGACCTGTAATAATAAACCCCCCAAAATCCTGATTGCCTGTCATTATAACACTTCCATCTTTTTTGACAAAGTCTGATGTGTTAAAATTAGCAATTTCAGCATCAACATACTTTTTGTTTACAGCGTCTTGTGGGTTTGAGGGGTTATCCTGCAGGTTGATGATTTTGTTTAATTTCATGTCAATATTACCACCAAAGGCAACATTACCATTTTCAATTTCATAAACTGGGTCATGAATATGTGATAAAATGATATTGGAAAATCCATAAATACCATAAACTATAATGTGATGTTTGACATTTTTTAATATATTTGGTGTAATAACTGTTAATTCAATTGTTGAAGTTCCTTGACTTGTTTTTTCGATGAAGAATATTTTCTTAAGATAACCATCAACAATATGTGTCTTTGGAAATGCTCTTTGTATTGGACTTTTTCTTATATGCATATTTTGTGTCTCCATTTCAATATTAACTATTGCCTGCTCTGGATAATTTTCTGTATAAAATTCAACAACAAAAGTATAATTTGAAACTTCCAATTGTGATACATTTAACATAAAAATAGATATCATGCTTTCATTTGGAATTCTAAAAGACAATGATTTTTTATTAATCTTGTATGGACTTTTATTGAAGTCTTCTAATTGAAGATTATTCGCATTTTGTGTTACAGTTGTTTTTGATATGTCTTCGAGAAGAAATTTAAATGGATTTTCCCTTGTTCCTTCAATTGATAAAATAGCATCGTTTACATATCTTAAATTTGTGGAATCGCTATTATTTATTGGTGAGCCAACGTTTGTAAGACGTTTGTTTTCAACATCATAACTACCATCCAGTGTTAATTGAAATCCACCTGTATCACCCTTATCACCTTTATAACCTCTCGGACCTCTTTCACCTTTAAAACCAAATGGACCTCTATCACCTTTTGGGCCTGCTGGACCGACTGGACCTCTATCACCTTTTTCACCTTTTGCACCTTGTGGACCAACTGGACCTCTTTCACCAGTTCCTGTTCCTTTATCATCTTGATTTAATGGAGAATTGAATATACCCATATAATATTAGATTAGATAACACCATAAAAGTTTCTCTTCACTGTTTTCATTGGTTTGTCAACATAACAGAAGGAATACGGCTTTTTGGTTGCTTCAATATACTTTTGCTTGTCGATTCCAAGCTCTTGGGATATGATGTTTCTCTCTCTTGTAGATGGAAAATCATAAAGGCAGAAGTGGCTACAATTAAGTCTGACAGATTTTGGACACCCATAGAACGACTGTGTTAGGTACATTACTGAACAATTTTTATGACGACCTTGAATGAAATAACTGATAATCTGATCCTGTTTTTTATCTGTCACGAAATCATCAAACACAACCAGCCGCTGTAAATCAGTGTCTTTAATTTGTTCAACAGGCAATATCTCATCTTGGCTGCATACCAGAACAGGGTAACCAACTTGTCTGCTTATTCCATCCATCACTTGCTGTAAATATTGATATTTGTCTTGATCCAAGTTTTTGGCGTACAGATGTATTTGATCGTAATAGACTAATGGTTCCATAATCAAGTGCATAAACAGTGTTGTCTTTCCGGATCCAGAATTTCCAGCCAATAACATTCTGAATGTATCTTTTGGCATATATGGATACAACTGTCTGAAAGACTTGTTTGAATTCTGAATTATATCGTAATTTGGTATTTCCATATGTTAATAGTTTAGATTAGTCTAACACATTTGTATATGGATATTGAACGTATGAGAAAGCTTCTTAAAAGTGGAATTGAAGCTGGAAATAGGACAAGAGAAGTTCGTGAGGTCATCAAGACTTATGAGAACAGAAAACAGGATGCATATGATACAACATCAGAATTAATCAAACCTTCAATTGATGTTCAGAAGAGTGTGAAAGAAAGTGTTGACAAAAAACAGGATGAAGTCATTGAACAGTTGAAACAAAATCAACAGGCTTTGACGCAAGGACTTGATGATGTTATTGAAGCCAATAGAAGAGCTATTACAATGGGTATGGAACTTCCTTTGGCAATTGAAGCGCCTAAAGATAGGGATGAGGAAAGGAAACCCGACATTTTAGATATTGATAATTATTTCAATAAAGATGACAGAATTATATTAAAAAATAACAAGCTTTTGAAACCAAGCGATTTGACTCAATTCCTCCCACAAAAACTTCTTGAAGAAAAGAAAAAAGCTGCAAATATCGCCCTGAAATTAGGAAATCAAAAATCAAAAACAAAAAAACCAGAAGATAGACAATCTTATGATAGAGAATTACAAACTTTGAAGAAATATAGAGATACGATTGGAGATGTATTAGCTTCTTACAAATACAAAACAGGGCAAGGTATTAGGAAGAGAAAAAGACAATATGGAGCAGGTGTTGTCCATTACAATAATATCAATGACTTACTTTCACGATTGCAGTTGCTTGGTGGGTCTATTTTTGCTGGTAATAATAGCATGGGTGTGAGAAATGAGTTTGTAAACATATTGCATACATAAGCAGACTGGGTATTGTTTCAAATAAGGAGCTAAATAAAATAATGACTAAATATCTAATGTAATATTATATGACAGAAATTTCATTACGATTCAACAGTAAAAACAGAGACAAAGTTGGTGTCAGTCTGAGCCATGATTTCACAAAAAGATTTAATACTCCTCTTGTATTATCAAATGATATGAAATATGAAATGGCTGTGAAGTCTATTAACATGACATACAGCTGGTATAACATAAGAGAATCTTACGGGAATAATCAAATTAAATATAGCCATGACAAAGGCGCGAACTGGGAGACAATAACATTCGTTGACGGGATGTATTCATATGATGAAATTAATAGCTACATTCATGAGTACTTGAGAAAAAATGGACATATACTGAATCCATCTGAAACAGACGAATCAAAATTTAAGTATGGTATCAATATATTTTTCGTTTTATCAACATATCGTATCTTGATTGAACTGAATGAAAACTATCGATTGGATCTGAGAAATAATGATTTCAGAAAATTTATCGGGTTTGATTCAAAAATAATTTCAGCAACTGAATATGGAACAAACTTACCTGATGTAACACGTGGAGTAGATGAAATCTATATTAATTGTGATAAGGTGACGGACAGCATCGTTGATGGAAATTCCACAAATACTATTGCTGTTATTCCAGTCACAGATCTCGTTAGAAGTTTACCTTTCAATTATAAACCTCTTTTTCTTTCATGGAATCCAGTATCAACACATACAATCAGTTCAATACGCTTTTATGTCACAGACTCTTCTAGAGCTCCAGTTGATTTAAATGGGATAGATTGGTATATTGAGTTTTTCTTGAGAGAGACTGAATTATAAAACCTAATAGTATATGAAAAGGTTTGAATTAAAAAAATATGAACATTATGGTGGAGGTGTCTTAACTGACCTTGCCAAAACAGCTGGAAAAAAAGCGGCTGAAAAAGCAGCTACAACAATTGGTGAACATGCTGGCAAAAAAGGTGGTGACAAAATAATAACAAGGAAAAAGAATGGAGCTAAGAGTGGGGTGGTATTAAAAGAGGCCGTGGAAGACCTCGAAAAATAAAGTAACTTTTATGTAACACAATAATATATGTCAAACTATCGCGACTCAAAATATATCGAACGATATGAAGATGTTGTCTTTGAGCTTGAGACAGCACTTAATACTGTAGTAGCAAACGGTGCTCATCAGAGGAAAACAGGTTATCGATTCGTTGTTGATAACAGTGGAGAGACTACACCATTTGACTGGTATAATGCCCGTTTTAATGTTATTTTCATTGTAAAAAAGCTTGCAGATGGAACTGCCATTGCTGCTGCAGATCAAAATGGTATTGTTAATTCAATTCACGCTCTTATTAACACCATTAATGTAAAAATGAATGGTCTTGATGTTTATGAATGCCGTGATGCAAACCAAGCCACAAATATTAAGTCGTTGCTTGAGTATTCACAGGGTTATGCTGTAAGTCAGGGAACAAATGAGTTCTTCTATCTTGACACCAGCAGAGGTGCTGAAAACAGAGCGGCACAAGCTGCTTATAACGTTGGATTTACAAAAAGAAAGAATCTGTTGAATGGTGCAAATGGTTCTGTAAATGCAGAAATTGCATTGAACAGATACGGTTTTTTCAAGAGCTTTTGGGATGAACTTATGCCTAACTCAAAAGTAGAGGTGAACCTAACACTTGAAAGTGATGACAATTTAATTTGGCAGGCTTCTGATGAATGTCGTGTGGTACTAACTAAATTCCAGCTAATTGTTCCTCGTATTGTTTTCAATTCTGCGGGAAAGTCTTTGTACATGAGCAAGTATCTTGACAACAGAAAGTGGACTTACATGAGAGAAATGGTTGAGAGAGGTAATTCAACAAGACAACAGACTGCCAATTTCCGCATCTCAACGGGAATAAACAAACCAAGGCACGTTTTTGTGTTCATCATCAACGATGCAAATGATTCGGATCAGACAGAAAATAAATTTCTTTATAACACATTCAATGTTGCTAATAACAGAAAATTAAATGATTGTTATCTTGAGGTTGGCAATGGAAATGATTATCCAGAGGTTCATTATAAACCATCAACAGAACCAACAAGAGTTTTTAGAGATGTTTTGAAATATGTTCAAGCTGTAAATGATTTCAGTGATAGCACCCTTCTCACAAGAGGAAACTTTGGTACAATATTCCCTTTCATTTACTTTGATCTGACAAAACAGAAGCAGGACATAAAAGATGGAACGACAAAACTGACTTTCAAATACACTTTAAGTAGGGCAGCAAATGCTGATTACAGTGTGTATGCATTGGTCCTCTATGAGCAGGATATTGAGATGAGAAAGACTGATGGAAAGTTGATTCTGAGATCTATGTAAATGGACACTTTCACTGAATAAATAATTAATTGCTTATATTAAATACAATTTAGTATAAACATATATTATATGACTACTTATCATCCTCATGGAGTGAAACTTTCACAAGGTCAGAAAGAAAAGCTTGCAAAAGCTATTAAATCAAATTCAGCAGTAACATTGAGGTTATCGCATAATGAATTATCTGGCAATGATCAACTCATGTTGACAAAAAGGCAAATCAATAAACTGATGAAATCAAAAAGATTGGGAAAAGGATCAGACATCAGTATATCAAAAACACAAATCAGAAAAGCTGTTGTGCATGGAGGTTCTCTTTGGTCAAGTCTTTTTTCACTTGGAACAAGACTATTACCATATGCAGGTAAGGCAGTAGCTAAAGCGGCTCCAGCATTAGCCACAGGTGCTCTTTCTTCATTAGCAAGTCTCGGCATTGATAAATTATTTGGAAAGAAACAAAAAGGGGGATTCATTATTCCCAATGAAAACTTGTCCCAACTATTGAATTTTAGAAATTTATTGAATGTGAGACAAATGGCTGATCTTGTAAATGCGATGCAGTCTGGTGGACAACTTGCTATCAAACCAACAAAAACTCAGTCTGGTGGTTTTCTTGGAACACTTTTAGCTAGCATTGGAATTCCTCTGCTTATGAAAGCCTTAACTGGAAAGGGTTTGCATGTTGATAGACACAGTCGTCCTAGACGGTCACTACCAGTTCATGTTCCAGATTCCATTGCAATAAATAAAAATAAAAGTGGTGGAAAACATGCTATGATTCCATGGCAAACCCGTCCTGTTTTTGGTACATGGGATAACCCAATAGGCATGGAATGAAAAAAAAAAGAAAAACCAAAGGAAAAGGACTTCTGTTAGGAAAAAACAGCCCATTCAATTCAATCCCAATTCTAGGGACAAAACTCTAAAATTCATAAATAAACCCTTATCCAACTTTGATTTGTTGAATTGGGTGAAACAACTTGGAATAAAACATTTTAGAAGAGTTTTCAGTCGGGATGCTTTGCCAAGACAAATCAAAAACAAAGAGTCTGGAATAGTCAATCTTGACAGTCGGATTGGACCTGGCACTCATTGGGTATGTTATCGGAATATGGATACTTACTGTGAATACTTCGATTCATTCGGATTGATGATGCCGACAGAAGTTCAAATATATATGGCTACAAGTGGGAAACAACTTGAATACTCTGGTGATGAGATACAAGAAAGGGATTCTGTCTTGTGTGGATATTGGTGTTTATACTATCTTCTCGAGAGACAAAAAGGCAGATCAATTCTTAATACAATACACAATTCCAAATTCAGTCCAACAGACGTTAGTGTAAATCACAGATTCATCATAGACTACTTTAAAAATATCTAACTTACTGATATAATGGTGAAATCATATTGTGTTAAACAGAAGAAAGTCACAGAATGTATACCTGGAGTGAAAGATATCAAAAGACAAAAAACGGTCGAACTATGATGAAATGCACTTGTGCTGAATGTGGGATAACAAAGACTAAATTTGTCAAGAAACAGGGAAACTTAATAGCCCGTCTAAAGGGGCGGGCTTACTGGATTCAGTCGCAGATATGGCACTAAGTGGATTCTTGGAACATGGAGTCCCATATTTAGCGAAGAAGGGTGTTGAAATGGGTAGATATTATGCTTCAGAAGCAATGAGAAATCCAAAGCTGCAAAAGCAATTGATTGACAAAGGACTTTCCCTTGCAAAGCCGACGATCACAAAGGTGGGGACTGAAGCTTTGAAACAACTCTCAACAAAAGTGAGACCAACAAAAGTGAGACCAAAACAGATATCAAAGGATTAGATTATGGCAAAGGTATTGACATTCATAAGGTTATTGGCAAGCTTCCTAAACCAAAAGCAGGTTGGACTCCAAGTAAGTATAAATATATGGGACCTTATAACCCGTTGCACGAGCAGTTGGAATATGATCCAAATACTGGTGAGGTCTTGAAATGGAATGTACAACCTTACAATAAGGTGGATGAAATAGCAGCTTACCACGATATTTGTTATGACATGGGAAAAAATAAAAGTGATTGTGATAGAACAATGGTGAGATCTCTGGATCAGATACCATATGGTGAGATGCCAAAATGGGGTCAAACAGCTAGATTCTTAATCGACAAAAAACAGAAATTAGGTCTTGGTGTTCCAAAAAACGGAAAAAGCCGTCGAGTGAAGAAAACTGGCAAGAAAATTAGCAGATGAATTACATACACCCATAAAACGAAATTTCACTCGGCGGCGTGTGATTGTAAATAAAATTGATGAAATATGGGCTGCTGATCTTGTTGAAATGCAACAGTTCAGTAAATGGAATAAAGGTTATAAATATCTTCTTATGGTTATTGATGTCTTCAGCAAATATGGTTGGATTGTCCCATTGAAGGATAAGAAAGGTGAATCTGTCACTGAAGCATTCAAAACAATATTCAAGGAAGGCAGAAAACCACAGTACTTATGGGTTGATAAAGGTAAAGAGTTTTACAACAAACACTTGAAGGACTTGCTAGGGAAACATAGTGTAAAGATGTACTCAACTGAGAATGAAGAGAAGTCATCAGTAGTTGAAAGATGGAATAGGACAATTAAATCCAAAATGTGGAAGCAGTTCACTGTTCAAGGTAATACACAGTATTTAGACATGTTACCACAATTAGTGAAACAGTACAACAACACAAAACATTCAAGCATAAAGATGACACCTACAGAAGCTAGTAAAAAGAGGAATGAAGGAACCGTTTACTTCAATTTATATGGTGATATGGAGCCATTATCAGCTAAACCAAAATTCAAGGTTGGTGACAAGGTCCGAATATCTAAGTATAAACGGAATGTGTTCGACAAGGGCTATACACCAAATTGGACAGAAGAAGTGTTTACAGTTGATAAGATCCAATATACAAACCCAATCACTTACAAATTAAAGGATCTCAACGATGAAGAAATACAAGGAAGTTTTTATGAACCTGAATTATTAAAAGCCAAACAGGATGTATTCCGTATCGATAAAGTCATTCGCAGAGATTACAAGAAGAAACAAGCTTTAGTGAAGTGGAAGGGATATAGTGATGACTTTAACAGTTGGATACCCATCAAGGATTTAAAAGATATATGAAATTCTTATAAAAGAATATTATCTAACATATATATAATAATAACTACAGTGTTCTTTGCTGTTATTTGCTCATGGTAGCCAAGAATATTATTATTCCTGGTTATACAACTGTATAGTATGAAAGGCATAAGAAAATTAAGTAAACATGAGATCATAGAGATGCTGGCGAATCCTCAAGACAATTTGTAACAAATAATTTACAAATATTTGGAAGACAATATAGGAGACGCTATTTTGAGAAAACAAGGTTTGTTGAGATTGAGGGATTTCATGGGAATTAACAGAGATGATCTTGAAAAAATGGATGAATCACTTTTGATCACTATGTTTATGAAGCAAAATGAGCATAAGTTTAAAGTTAAATACGATGGTTTCAAAATCACTGAGGTAAAACATTATTTGCCGGATTCTGATGTTAAATTGGTGTATAAAATTGAAAATATAGTTAATGTTGTTTATGTTGATAATAATAGAATAATAATTTAAAAATAAAAATAAATTATTAATATATAAATGCAGAAATATTCCTACAATAATAAAGAATTAGATGTATCAATTGATTGCTATCTTGATGATAAAAATGATGTTTTGTTCAGAGGAAGAGATATAGCCAAAATTCTTGACTATAAAAATCCACAAAGAGCGGTTAGAAATTATGTTGTATCTGATGATAAAATCTTGATAGACCTCAAAATAATGACGAATAGCAGAGGGACCGAAAGTGTCCATCAGGTTGGAAGCAGAGGGACCGAAAGTGTCCATCAGGTCGGAAGCAGAGGGACCGAAAGTGTCCATCAGGTCAAACAGTCTTATAAATGTTTTTTTATAAATGAATCAGGATTTTATTCCCTTATACTGTCTTCCAAAAAACAAGAAGCCATAGAATTCAAACATTGGGTTACATCAAAAGTATTACCATCAATCAGAAAACAGGGATATTACAAACAGTTCAATGATAGAAGTAATAACATGCTGATGATTGAAAGTGAAAATGATCTGCACTGCAAGATTGTATCATTCATCAGAAAAAAAATATGAAGATGCTTTAATGATTGTCGGTCTAGGTGAAAATCAAATAAGCTCAAATATGAGAATCAGAAGTTATAACAAAGGATATATGGCTGGTCAGTGTGATTTAATGCTGTTGAATCCCACTAGAAAATACAATGCTCTATGTCTTGAATTCAAAAGTCCAACTGGTGTGTACCAAGTGTCGGATAAACAAATAATGATGAAGAAAATGTATGAGAAAAATAAGTGTAAATACATCATGAGCAATTGAAGAGGCTAGTGGAAAACCCTCCTAAGTGACTATTTAAGTCAAAAAATTTTTTCGTAAAAGTGCTCAATTTTTTGCATATGACCTTCAATTTACTTATTTATTTATATTTATATTTTACTTATTTAAATTGGTGAAGAAAACAGCAAGGCATTGTTAAGTAAGTAAATTGAAGGCCATATGCAAAAAATCGGGCACTTTCGCCGAAAACATTTTTCGACCTAAATAGTCACTTAGGAGGGTTTTCCACTAGCCTCTTCAATTGTTTCGAAGACTTAATCCACGAAATAACTAAGCACTTGGAAGAAAGCAGAAGATATCTGAACGGAGAATAATTATTTGCACTTTTTATTGTGATATTGTCTGTTATTGTTTTTCATCACTTTATCACATCTTGGACATTTGTACTCTTTGTTTGTCCATTTTTTCATTGATAACGCATGGTGACTCTTTTTGTCTTCATCGGGAACTCTCCTTGGTCTTTTATTAGCTGATTTGATATAATCATCTGGTAGATCCTCTTTTTTGACATACTCAAATTTGTATGAATAACCATCTTTCTTTGATTTACCGGATTTATAATATCTGAATCCATCACAAACCATTTTAACAGTATAAGCATGAATTTGAAGACGTTTTGCACAGCAATACATACTGTCATAGTATGAAACTTCTTTGGTTGTGATGTTAATCGCTTTTACACATCTTGGATTTCGTTGGGTAGTAGCAAATGAATAATCCCGACATTCTGCTGATTTCTTGCAATTCTGTTTCTGTGTAACAAGCTGTAAATTACATAATCTGTCATCGTCTCTTATGTCATTGATATGGTCAATTACTTTTCCTTCTGGAATAATGCCATTAAAACATTCCCATACAAAACGATGGACATAATAATTTTTTCGACCATTTTGACCATGTTTTCTCACATTACATTTCAAGTATCCTGTGCATTGCTTGGCTCCCTTCGTCGGTACTTTTTTGATGATATTTATAACATTTCCATCCTTATCAGAAGCATACAAATCATAAACTGGATGAATGTTGTAAACGCACTCGTTAATTTCAATCTTATTCATTATAATATAGTTTACATAATAATTCTTTAAAACAAATTTTATTATAACACTTAAAAGTATATAAATTATTATCTAATTATAATATAAGATGAATAAGAAAGATTTGAAAAAACTGAGCAAATCTAAGCTCATAGAATTGCTTTTGAAGCAACAGAATAAACCAAAAGTTATTATAGTTGATGATACCAAACCAACTCCAGTACAAAGAACCAAAAAGGTGGTTAAAAAACCAACTCCTTCACCCAGAACTAAAAGACCAACTGTCAGAGAATTGGTTGATTATTTTGAGAGGAAAAGATTACCAGCACCACCAAAAGAATGGTTGGAAGAAATAGAACAATTGAAAAAGAGACCTGTGCCAGCACCTAGAACCAAAAAGGTAGTTCAAAGGCCTGTGCCATTAGCAAGGACTAAGATTATACAAACAGAGAAAGCTCTAAAGGGCTTCACAAAGTCTTTTGAAATTGATATAAAAAATGACAAAGACCCGCTAGAGCAACTACTAAACACAAGAATGGCAATCGAAACACACATTAAAAAATTGTTAAATGAAATGAAAGGTCTCAAATTTGTTGAAACGCTCAAGGTAACATTCACAAAAATGACTGACGGAGCAATAGAATACAAAACCGCATATTTCAACAGTCAAACTGAAACAATCATAAATGATACAGAGATTACTGAATCATTACAAGTGTCAAAACAACAAATAATAAATAAGATTGCAGTTTGGGTTTCTGAGGGGTCTGGTTGGACAATCGAATCTGTTGATAGTCATAACCTCAATGTGGTGAAATATGAGCCGATTAGAGGTTCCTCTTACATAAAACTACCAAATGAACTCAGAAACAATGCCAAGGGTTTGATAAACTTGAAAAATGAAGATAATGAATGCTTCCGATGGTGTCACATCAGGCACTTGAATCCACAAGACAAAGACCCACAGAGAATCAAAAAATCAGACAAGCAATATGTCAAAAATCTTGATTATTCAGGGATTGAATTCCCAGTGACAACAAAGCAGTACAATAAAATAGAAAAGAAAAATGAGATCAACATTAATGTTTTCGGTTATGAAGATAAACAACCATATCCAATTTATGTCTCAAAAGAAAAATATGAAGACCATATGAATCTGCTTCTAATGACTGAAAATGAAAACAAGCACTATGTGTTGATCAAAGATTTCAATAAGTTTATGTACAATCAAACAAAGCACAAAGAAAGAAAACACTTTTGTATGCACTGTCTTCAATGCTTCAGCTCTGAAAGGGTTCTGAATGATCACAAGGACAACTGCATGCAAGTAAATGGCACACAGGCAATAAAAATGCCAAACAAAGATAACAACATACTGAAATTCAACAATTTCCATAAACAACAACAAGTACCATTTGTGATCTATGCTGATTTTGAAGCCATCACTGAAAAAATACACGGTTGCCAACCCAACAGTGATAAATCATATACTGAAGCCTATCAGAAGCATACTGACTGTGGCTACGGCTATAAAGTAGTTTGTTGTTATGATGATAAATTCACAAAACCAACACAAATTTACAGAGGTGAAAAGGCTGTGTACAAATTCATGGAGGCTATGCTGGAGGAAGTCAAATATTGCAAGAATGTTGTGAAAAAATGTTTAACAAACCATTGAAAATGACTAAAGATGATGAAGAGAAATTCCAAAAAGCCAAAGTTTGTCACATTTGTGATAAAAAATACACTGACAAAGATATCCGAGTTCGAGATCATTGTCATGTTACCGGCAAGTATAGAGGTTCTGCTCACCAAGATTGTAATCTGAAACTCAGAGTGAACCCAGATGAAATAAAGATACCAGTCATATTTCACAATCTAAGAGGCTATGATAGTCATTTTATTATGCAGGAGATTGGAGCCATTGTTAAGAAGCACACTTACAAAAATAAGAAAGGTGAAGACTGTCAAATGAATATCAATGCTATCCCAAATAACATGGAGAAGTATATGGCTTTCATGCTTGGTAATCACTTGACCTTCATTGATAGCTTCCAATTCATGAGCTCAAGTTTGGAAAAACTTGTCAGCAATCTTCCAAAAGAAGCCTTAAAATACACCTCACAAGAGTTCAAGGGAAAGGATCTTAATTTGATGGCGCAAAAAGGTGTTTATCCTTATGACTATATGGATAGTTTCGATAAATTTAACCAAAAGCTGCCGTCAAAAGAAGAATTCTACAGTATATTGAGTGATGAGCATATATCAGATGAAGACTATGCGCATGCTCAAAATGTGTGGAATACATTCTCAATCAAAAATATGGGTGAGTATCATGATCTGTACCTTAAAACAGATGTACTCCTACTGGCTGATGTATTTGAAAACTTCAGAAAAACATGCCTTGAGTACTACAAACTGGACCCGTGTCACTATTTCACATCTCCATGTTTATCTTGGGATGCCATGCTTAAAATGACTAACATAAAATTAGAATTGATGACAGACATTGATATGTTTCAATTCATTGAAAAGGGCCTGCGTGGTGGTATCAGTTATATAGCCAACAGATACGGAAAAGCAAACAATAAATACATGAAAGATTACAATGAGAAGGCGCCCTCGAAGTACATCATGTATCTAGATGCAAATAATTTGTATGGTTGGGCTATGAGTCAATATTTACCAACCGGTGGTTTCAAATGGTTGACAGAAAAGCGGATCAGCAAGTTAGACCTGGCTGTCTATAAAGAAGATAGTGCAAAGGGTTTGATTCTTGAAGTTGACCTTGAATACCCCAAGAGTTACATGATCTGCATAATGACTACCCACTTGGACCGGAAAAGGTAAAAGTGACTGGGGACATGCTATCAGATTATTGTAAAAACATAGCAAAGAAATACAATATATCAACTGGTCTGGTACATAAACTAATACCAACATTAAGCAACAAAGAAAAATACGTGCTCCATTATAGGAACCTCCAATTATACACTGATCTCGGTTTGAAAATAACTAAAGTCCATCGAGTGTTAGAGTTCAATCAATCCCCATGGTTGAGACAGTATATTGATTACAACACTCAGAAAAGAACTAACGCTAAAAATGCTTTTGAGAAAGACTTTTTCAAGCTGATGAATAACAGTGTATTTGGAAAAACGATGGAAAACCTCAGAAAGCGAGTAGACGTCAGATTAGTCACCGATGAAAAGAAACTATCAAAAATGGCTGCTAAACCGACATATGTTAGCAGTAAAATCTTCAATGAAATTCTAGTAGCTGTTCATAAGATAAAAGAAACACTTACTTTAAACCGGCCAGCATATGTAGGAATGTGTATCCTTGATCTAAGCAAGACACTGATGTACGATTTCCATTACAACTACATTAAAGAGAAGTATGGAAACAAGGCGAAGCTGCTCTTCACAGACACAGACTCATTGACCTATGAAATTGAAACCCAAGACGTCTATAGAAATTTCTGGAACGATAAAGATAAATTCGATAACAGCGACTACCCTGAAAGCTCACCGTATTTTAATAAGACGAATAAAAAAGTAATTGGTAAATTCAAAGATGAGGCTGCAGGAGTTCCAATTTGTGAATTCATCGGTCTACGATCGAAAATGTATAGCTACATGAAAGACAACCAAACAGGAGGAAAGACTGCTAAGGGGATCAAAAATAACGTCATTAAAAAGAACATCAAGCATGAAAATTATAAAGAGACACTATTTGATAATAAACAGTTGCATCATAGAATGAAAACAATCAGAAGCCAAAACCATCAACTAGGAAGTTATGAGATAAATAAAGTATCACTCAGCTGCTTTGACGACAAGCGGTATATTCACGATAATGGCGTGACAAGGTATGCCTACGGACATTATAAAATCTGAAAAGTAAATCCAAAGAAGTCATGACGTCACGACACAGCTGTGTCGGTCAGAGGCGACCGTCTCGTGAGTTATCATAATAGCTATAGGCGATGACTCATTTCCTGTTTTCCTAGAATCTCACGCTTTGTGGTGTTTCCGAGAAACTCTATATAGATTTCATCAAATTAAATAACTATATGGAAACCATCTGATGACGTCACGACACAGCTGTGTCGGTTAGAGGCGACCGTCTCGTGATCTGAAACAATAGGATATACCATGACTCATTTCCTGTTTTTCCGAGAATGTCACGCTTGGTATTTTTCCGAGAAAGTCACGCATTTTTAATAAACTATAGATTCCAAAATACGAGATCATTTTGCTAAAACACCCCCCTAAATCAGTATGTGATTCCATTAGAAGATAAAGTGTGCATAAATCCAAAAGTGGGGGTGTTTGCCCGAGAAGTATTCACTTCTCGCCCACCCTACGCCCCCCACACCATAAAAAACAAAAAGCACAAATAAAATCAATAGAATCCATAAAATAAATTTCATCAGATAAACCATGTGCAAAAATCATCATTGGGGAGTGTTGCCCGAGAAGTATTCACTTCTCGCCCACCCTACGCCCCACACCATAAAAAACAAATAGCACGAATATAATCAATATATTCCATCAAATATAAAAACTATAAATCCCATCAAATATAAAAACTATATATTCCATCAAATATAAAAACTATAAATCCCATCAAATATAAAAACTATATATTATTCCATCAGATAAATCAACTATAAATTTCATTTTTATGGAAACATTGCAAAAAAATGTGTTGTTACCATCTTAATATTTTTTGGTCTCGTAACCCCAATTACTGTTTTTCCGAGAATGTCACGCTTGGTGATTTTTCCGAGAAAGTCACGCATTTTTAATAAACTATAGATTCCATCAGATTGAACCATAAATTCAAAAATGCGCTGGTATTCCAATTTCATCAGATTGAACGATAAATTCAAAAATGCGCTGGTACCCCCAAGTACTATACTACTCTGCTCCGGCGTCAAAATTGATTATTGGTGACACGGTGATAACTGACCCTCACGAGCTAAGCAACGCTTTTAACAGGCATTTTACCGATATTGGCCCCAATTTAGCGGCAAACATAAATCCCCCTCGAGTCAGTTTTCGTGATTTTGTAGAATCTTGTGAGAGCACCTTCGAGCTTGAATTACTTACTATTGACGGACTGCGCAAACTTGTGAACGATAACCCTGTAGGCAAGGCTGATGGCGTCGATGGTATTACAACTTGCCTCCTAAAGTTATCATTTTCATTCATTGCGTCTTCCCAGACACATATTTTTTTATTTAGTTATTTCCACTGGAATCATTCCCAAAAGACTGGAAGAGTACTAGAGTAACTCCAATTTTCAAAGCTGACTCGAAGGTTGACCCAGCCAATTACAGGCCTATTTCTGTACTTTCTGTAATGGCCAAACTCTTTGAAAAAGCCATTTTTAATCAGGTATATACATATTTAAATGACAATAAGCTACTTTCGAAATATCAGTCTGGCTTTAGACCTATGCACTTTACTCTTGCAGCTCTTATTGATATCACAGACAATTGGTATCTTAACATCGACGATGGTTTGACAAATGCCTTTCTGTTTATTTATTTAAAAAAGGCATTTGATACTATTGACGATGAGATCCTTCTGTCAAAATTGGAGCCGTATGGGTTTAAAGGTGCAAGTCTTAATCTTTTCGGAGACTACCTCTCGGATAGAACTCAGGTTACAGCTATAAACAACGTAAATTCTGAAACTAGCTTCATAAGTTGTGGGGTGCCTCAAGGCTCAATCCTCGGCCCCCTACTATTCCTACTGTACATTAACGATCTCCCAAACTGTAACCTTCTATCAGATGTGAGGATGTACGCCGATGACACTAATCTTACGTTTGCCTCCAAAGACCCTGAAGAGCTGTTTTCATCCCTGACTCACGATTTAGGCAATCTGAAACAATGGCTCGATTCTAACCGTCTACGTCTTAATGTCCTCAAAACTAAGTGTCTGTTTACAGGCACAATGCACAAAATCTCTTTGCTCCCTAGTGAACCTCACATATGCCTTGATGGGCATTTAATTGAAAGAGTCAATAGTTACAAATGAATAGAGGGGATTAGTTTCTAAAGAAACTGTGGTGCTGCGTCGGTGGGGAAGTGAGACACGAAAATTTGGTTTATCAACGGAGTTGATAATGTAAATTGACCACCGTACAGGGATTCGATTAGCTGACGTTTCGAGCGTTAGCCCTTCGTCGGAGCGAATCGAGGAATTGTGGGTTGTGTATGGTTTATATACAGAAAATGGAGCTACGCTATTGGTGGTAACATGGTAACGTGAAAAACAGGAATAAATTAATTGAATGAAAAGCGCTCGTTGATGCCGTGGGGATTAAGAGTGCCAATTTGAAAGATCAGTTTTTGCTCGAGATTTTTACGGCTTTCCGTGGTACCTTGATGTAGGGAAAGGCCGGAGATTGACATGTGTTGTTTGGAATGGTTAGGGAGATTAAAATGCCGAGCGACAGGTTTGGATGCGTCTTTGTCATCTTTCTCAACATCACGAAGATGTTCTCGGAATCGGTCACCTAGTCGTCTTCCTGTTTCGCCGATGTATAACTTTTTGCATAATGTGCAGGTTAT
>JAEMWC010000475.1:200000-347500 GCA_016490735.1 Pachyseris speciosa
GTTATAGGGGCGCAGTAACATGGAACAGTCTGTCAGCGGAGGATAAGCAGGCCACTACTATAGATAGTTTTTATTCCGCTATTGTACATTAGTAATTTCTTAACTTAGTTTAGCACATCTTATAGGATTTTTTAACAATGTCTGTAATTTAGTCTTAGCTTTTAAGTACTAGGTTTAATGCGCACGGCTCTTTAGAAGACCACTTTTTAGTGATATGGATCCCGTGGATAAATAAAGTTCATTATTATTATTATTATTATTATTATTATTATTAATACACTGAAGTTAATTAATAATTCCACAGCTTACAAGAACACATTACAACCTTGTACAAGTTTGTGTAAGAACCCGGAAAAAAAGTAAAAAAAAACTTCGCTTTATTGTATTATGTTGTTCATTGGCTTCCACTTTTCATTATGGATGGTTAGTCTGTTGTTCTTCAAGCCAATCGAGCGTTCAATAGATTCCGAGTATTTTAGTTTGGCAATAACTTGGCTTAAAGAAGGTAAAGAATTTTTAAGCCGATTTTGGTATATTATCTGTTTCCCAGCAATAATTACATGGTTTAAAAAAAGTCCAATTAGGACGCTTAAACGTAAAGCCAAGAATGATATAGCAGTCGTTTAAAGAGTCACTACCAATGTGTAACGATTGAAGCCATAGAACTACAGACTTCCAGAAATCTTGACTAAACTTACATTGGCAAAAGAGATGCTCGAGAGATTCCTCTGACGTATGGCAAAAAGCGCATAAAGGAGAGTCAACTATTTTCATTTTATGTAAAGAAATGGCCCTTTTTATACTAGAGACGCATTATCCGTCCAGACGAATTATGCGTCTGTCATCTTATCCGAGTAGTGTAAAGACGGGACGAACTACATGAGACGCATAATCCGTCTGGGACGAACTTGGGCAAACATTTGTAGTGCGACTGTTTAGTTCGACTAGTGTAAAGACGGGCACAAGACGCATTATGCATCTAGACGAACTATCCGCTTTAGTTCGTCTTGAAAGACGCACTAAACAAGATAGTTCGTCTTCACGCATAATGCGTCTTGTGCCTGTCTTTACACTAGTCGAACTAAACAGACGCAATACAAATGTTTGCCTAAGTTCGTCCCAGACGAATTATGTGTCTCTAGTATAAAAACGGCCATTGTTAGTGTATAATATACGATTGACAACTTTGTATTGAAAAATTATTGTTTTAGTGTCAAGCGTAACGACATGTGGAATTAAGTATATTGTTTGCCAATCGAGGTCTCTATCGGGAAATATCTTAATATACTTGTGTTGCGCAGAAGGATGAGTTTGAATCATCTCCACCAATTCCCAGTAAATTTTTTTCGAATTAATCGAATCAAGTGAAAAATATTTATCGTTTAAAAAGAAAGAGTATTGTTTCGTAGGAGGGCCCTGACATGTAAACGAAGCCTCATCGTTCAAGCTTAAGAGTTTTTTCCATGCAATAAGAACAGCATCAGAGATACCTGGAAGTAGGAAGAAGTCATTAACATGAAGCCCTTTCGCCTCGAAGAAGGACCATGGCTTAAGAGACCCTTTATCCGTCAGAATGTCGTAAAAAGAAATAATTTCCTTCAAAAATAATTTCTTAATAAATATGGCCTTACTATTGATGCGTATAAATTGGTTATTCCATATGATCTACTTAAAACCCGTATCACTCCTTACAATCTTAGAAATAGTGGGGTATACGTGGAACAAAGCCCTTATAATAGCAAGTTCCTCCATGGCTCGTTTTCTTTTATTATATCCCGTATATGACACCGACTATCAGCATCTGTAAAGACGGCACAGAATGTTGCATCCTTCCGTAGCCTTTTAAAGAAACAAAATTTTATTGGATGTCAATGCAATAACTGCATTTGATATTTTTTCTCAATTAATTAATTAAATAATTATGTATTTTTTTTTCGTTTTTTAGTATTTGAAACATAGTTTAGGGATTTTTCTTTTTGTTTTTTTTTTTAATTAGCCTTCCGTTTTTATCTATTTTATCTATACTTCAATATGCGGCAACCTATTTTAGATTTTTAGCCTTCTTAAATCATAGTTTTTTAATTGTCAATCACTTTTAATAATAATTTTAATAATTTTATTAATTTCTATTGCGCAATTATCAATATAAATTTTCAATTGCGCATTACAATATGATCTTAATACAAATATATAAAAATACAAATGTAAATGTAAATTTAAATATATAAATACAAATAAAAATTAAAATATATATATATGTATATATATATATAAAGCATCAAATTTAACACTATAAAAAGGCTTGTCTCAAAAGATAAGTCTTGATTGCCGTCTTGAATTTATTAATTGAATTTAGGTCCCTGATATCACTAGGAGGAAGCTCAATCCATAATTTGGGGGGCGGCCACGAAGAATGACCGGTCTCCGAGAGTCTTGCGAGACTTCAATGCAGGATAGTTTAACATGAGCCTCCGGCTCGGGAGACTGGGTAACCACTCCCTGTGTATTTGACATGAAATAAATTATCTTATCTTATCTAAAGACTTCTTCGCGAGATTCAACAGGTTTAGCACGTAGTTTGGACCAGATTGTAAGGCATTCTCTGTAAAAACAAGGAAGGTTATTTGGAAGGTCAGCAGGGCTAAAATTGCATTGTAAGAAAAAGTTTTGTCCGTGTTCCTTGAGAAAAAACGAAAGAATATGTTTCCAGGGACTTTCGTGGTCCTCGATGTACTTTTTAAGGCAAATAATGCGTTGCGTATCGATGAGAGTTTCGATATGAGGCATTCTCAGGCCGCCATTCTTATAATCGCTAATGAGTGCTAGCCGTTTAATTTTATCTTTTCCTTTCCAGGCAAATCTGTAGATAATAGAATTGAGGTCTTTGATCAGATTTTTTGTAGAGCAGATGAGAGATGCACGAAACATAAATTTCGGGATTACAAAAGTCTTAACAAATTTGGATTTTACCATACAATGTTAAATTTCGCCATCTCCAAGCTTTCAGTATTTCAGAAATTGTTTTTAAAGTTTCATCATAGTTAAGCTCTTGTCTGTCCTTCCAATCATAAGTAAAATAAACACCTAGAATTCTAATTGGCTTATTTATTTTATCAACATCAATACCAGCAGGCGGGGGTTGATTCTTATGATGAGCAGCTCCCAGCCATAGAGCTTCAGTTTTCTCTGTGTTGAGCTTTCAACCGGAACATTTTCCAAATTTATCAAGTAACGTGGAAGATTTTTATAAGACTGAAAGTCATGTAGCAGGCTTGTTAAATCATCGGCGAAAGCTGCAATCTTAACTTCTTTGTTCTCAACAGCAATGCCTTTTATTTCCTCATCACTCCTTATTTTAACGAGCAACACTTCGAGTGCAATAATAAAAAGATATGCTGACAATGGGTCTCCTTGTCTAACACCTCTGCGAACATCAAAAAGCTGCGTAGCAAAACCGTTATTTAGAACGCAGCTCGATATGTTACTATAGAGGACAGATACCCAAGTGATAAAAGAATTACCGAAGTTAAAGGAACGCAAGGCCCTGAATAAAAATGACCAGCTTAAAGAGTCAAAGGCTTTCTCGAAATCGAAGGCAACCAAAAGACCGGACATTTGTTGAACTTTAGTATACTCAATGATGTCATCAATTGTACGAATGTTCTTCCCCTTACGTACGCGTATTGGTCAACGTGAATTATTTCTGGAAGGATTTTTTCCAGCCGTAGGGCAAGAGCTTTTGAGGCGTTTTTCACATCCACATTTAAAAGGGAGATTGGCCTCCAATTCTTAATATACCTTCAGTCTCTGTCCTTTTTGTCAATTAATTTGATAATAGCTTGCTTTTCGGATGAAGATAGTTCGCCGTTCTCAAAGGAAAAATTAAGGCAGTCAGTGAGTTGTTGGCCCAATACGTTCCAGAAACTCTTGTAAAATTCAGCTGTAAGGCCGTCGTTACCAGGAGCTTTTCCATTTGGAAATTTTTTCAGAGTTTCGAAACATTCTGCGCACGAAAGCAATCCTTCACATATTATTTTTGAATGCTCACTTAACGTCGGGATGTTTTCATTATCAGAAAACTCTTGCATGAATACTTCATTTTCATGGGAATCATGGTTTCTGTACAGGTTTTGGTAATAATCTGCAAGTTCATTCATTATGGATTGAGAATTAACAGTAATTTTACCTTCGGAGTCGTAAAGCCGACGAACAGCAGTTTTACCACACCTTGATTTTTCTAAATTTAAGAAGTATTTAGAGTTTTTCTCGCCGTTCTCAAACCAATTGATTCGTGAACGTACTATGCAACCCCATACGATGTAATCAAACAGTAGTTCATATTCCGATTTTGCCGTTTCAAGTTCATCAACATTTTTTGGCGTAGGATTATCGGTGCAAAGTGATTCACACCTTTTTACCTTCTGTTCCAATTCAAGCAAACGTGCTCTGCGTTCTCTGGCCTTCTCTTTGCTATATTTAATTGTGAACAAGAGGCTACAATTAGCCTAAACTCGGGCTTGCAAAAAACAGTATTGTATCCCTAATTTAGCGCAAAACAAAAGAATAGAGAGAATTCTGTCTTTCTTACATCGGACACATTGCGCTTAGCTTGTGTTGGAGTCTATTTCTTTAGACCCCAATCAACATATATTCCTCTAAAATTACAAAATTGCTTTACAGTTCAACCATTGAGAACAATAATTATAACACTTGTAAAAAATATTTCTAAAAGAACAAGAAAAAGAGAAACAGAAAAAAAGCCCGTGATATATACCACTAAAAGACATCGAACCCGGGTTAGCTGCGTCACAGACAGCAACAATGACCTTTAGGCCACAGAGGTTTATCGTTATGCAATACGATAAAAATAGTGTATTGATTCCAAAAAACACTAAGCATACTTGCTTTCGCTTCGATGGATAATTGTTTGAGAAAGGAAACGCTTATCGAACGATGTAGGATTTTTTCGGATAAACGTAATGGAGTCTCGGTGAAACGTGAGTAGAAAATTAATTACCAGAGTGAAATTGTTTACAAATAAGTCAATCCAGGGTCATTTGAAACATAAGAAAGGAACGTTTCTCGGACAGTTTCAAGTCACGCAAGTACATTTGTAAAAACTAATCACTTATCACTGAATAATTAAAGTCCAGAAGTTGACATATTGAGGGAAAATAGTAAATAAGCTACCTGTCAAAGTCTCAGGGGTGTGTGATATCCCGTACTTGAGTCATTCAACAAAATGTACATCTCAATGGAGCGGATACGGGGAACACGGCAGTCCATCTGGAGTTAAATTTTGGTCATGTTAAAAGCTTTCTTCTCGCAGTTGAACTTGCAAACATTCGTATAGACACTTCTCTTAACATATTAGTTGTTCAGACTTCAACGGTACATCTCAATGGAGCGGACACGGTGTTACGGTATCGTTCAACCGACAGAAAAGACACACTGCGAAACTCTTCTACAAACCCAAGTTATTTATTTAACGATACGTAACTAAATCCTAGTTACAAAGGAGCGATTTCTAAACAATACAATCTGCCATCAAACTAGCTTAAGCCTACTGCTAATACTTCAGTCCCCCCTGACACAAACCCACAATAAATGTCTATGTCTCCGGAGAAATCTCCTTTCGATCCACTTGACCTTAAATGAAGTTCCTCAATAGCTCAGGGGCACCCAACGAGCCAAATCAACCAAAAGCTGTAGAAAGGCATTTTTAAGTCCCTTGTGGTGTTGTAAGTCTGTTTAAAGCGATGTTTTCATAAGCTAGAAAAAGTTCATCTGTTCGGATTCCCTAGCTGAAATTGTAATTGCCCGAAAATGTTAGGGAACAAAACCTTCCTTTGAGAAAATGCGAGCTGAAATGAACTTTCCACGAACTTTCTACGGAAATATTTTATTTCCGAAAATGCTAGCTGACGTTTTTGACTGCCAAAATCGGCAATTACGACCTTTCCGAAAACATTAGGGGCTATGATTTCGCAATTACGAATCTTTTAGGCCACGTTTTAGTTACGAAAATCCGAGTGCACTCTTAAATCGACGCCGAAAGCGCAAGGCGAATTACCTCCACCGAACAGATATCTACCGAAACTTGTCGTTGGGTGCCCCTGATAGCTCTCTATGATTCTCTCGGTATAGCTTCTCCAGTCGGTCTTTGCCGACAACAACAACCCACCATAGCAGGCAATTCTAGTTCTCAGCTGTGTAATCTTTTCCACTTCACTTTATATTTCATCTTCTGACTGCTGCAGTCCACAATGAACATCCACAACTGAATCACTTCTCGTAGAACTCTGTAGTTAAATATAGCATCATGCTTGATCACTTTCTTTATAGTAGTCCACAGTAGCTTGCGTTATAGTGGTTATAGCCAGTATATCAGTTATTGGGGAGGGCTTGCGCCCTGCCACCACCAACAACAATGACCGCTTCCTAGCGGAATCCTTATATACAATTAATTAATATTCTAGAACCTTGTTCTGTAGCGTGACAGGAGAAGGTTCTGGTACAAACATTGTGTGACTCAACATTCTAGAAATTACCAGAAACTAAGTATTTACAATCGCTCTCCATAACAACGGGGAAACACGGCAGTCCATCTGGAGTTAAGTGTGATCATGTTAAAAGCTTTCTTCTCGCAGTTGAACTTGCAAACCTTCGCATAGACACTTCTCTTAACATTCTAGCTGTTCAGACTTCAAAGACACAAGGTGAATCGACGTTTTCCGATATGTGACAACAGGCATCATTCTTGCTGTTGTGAGTTGTTAAAAATAGTTAGCGCTTGCGCAGAAACGCCGGAAGTGAGCTTTGTGGATGAAACTCGACGACGAAGAAAAAGAAGAACGGACGGTAATTTTAGACCCGGGCGACCCGCGAGACGCGGGAAGCCCGAGTAAAAACCTTATTCTATATTTAATTAAGTCCCACAGAACGCGTTTGTCACTTACTTCCTTGAATTCTCATCAAGCCATTCGGGATACTTTGAGGTTGTAAGCTCAACATAAGAAGTATCTTCTAGCAGACTTGAGTTGAACTTCCAGAAGGACGGACCATACATTTGTTTGTCAAGGCTGTTAAGCGATAAAGTGATGGCAGAATGATCCGACTTTATAGCAGGAACAATCTCCGTTTCAAATAAGTGGTCCTGAGTTTCCCTACTTATAAGCCAAAAGTCCAGCCGGCGTCTTATAAACGGTCTTTTCTGAGTCCAAGTGAAATTGTTTTTATCGGGGTTTTGTATTCGCCAAATATCAATAAGATCACAAGTTATCATTAATTCTTCAATCTTTCTCACAGAAGGTTTCTTCTCTATCCTTCCCCCAAGGTTATCTAGCGTACGATCAAGGTGGGTGTTGAAATCGCCACCGATAATAATTTGGCAATCTGGGTCTACGTTGAACTCTTCTAATTTAAATGTAATGTTTTCGAAGAACCGACATTGTTCACGGCCATTCGTGGGTGTATATAGATTCACTAAAATGAAAGGAGAGTCTTGAACCGTTGCTTCAACTAAAATGTACCTGCCATTGTTTTCGCTAAGCACATTTTTGATTTGGAACTGAAGGTCGCTATTAAATAGAATGAGCACGCCTCTGCTGTGATTTGTGCCGTGCGCGAACAGCATTTTGCCTTGCCACTGAAACTTCCATTTATCTTCGATATCAGGGGTGCTATAGGTTTCTTGTAAAAATATGATGTCAGCTTTTTGCTGTTTAGCCCACGAGAAAATTGATTTTCTTTTGCAAGCGTCACGCATCCCTCGAGCATTTAGAGATAATAGATTAAAATTATAATTAGCCATACTTGAAAAGACAAGCTTCAACGCAATAAACAAGTGAAAGCCAAAGAAGAACAAAAGAAGTCGTTGAAAAATTCAAAACTCTGGGAAAATTATACAAAACAAAGACAAAGACAGTTTTGAAGGTGTGAAAGAAATATTCATAAACATCACAAAAACGAAAAGAACATAAAACAAATACCTTACTTACCAACCACCCCAAAACTTGTTGTATGGGCATCTTCCTATTCTCCAAGTGGTGCTTCACAAATCGCAGCACGGAAGAAAAAGATTTACCGCTAAGATTTACAAAATACTTTAAAAAACTTAAATCTTAGATTGGATTACAAGAAAAATAAAGAGAGAAAAGCAGAAAACTTGCTTGATATCTTAATAATATTTTAAACCAAACCAATAGAGAAATGATGCTTGGAAATCGCTCTCCTATCTAGCATGTGCATTCGATTATTCTAACTCTTTTTCAAGAGGCAAAAATTTCCCGTTGACAAAGAGTTTGTCAGGTTGAGCCTTACTGAAGTGCACTCTGTAACCTTAATCTAACGCTTGCTTGAACTTCTTTTGTTGCTGCTTACGAAGGTCATAGAGCTCCTTTGGAATGTCATCGTACATAAAGAAGTCCTTTTCCTTTAAACGTTGACGTGCTATTTTCATTACTTCTTCTTTATCGATGAATCGCAAGAACCGCACAATAATAGGTCTTGATGACGCAGATTTAATCTTACCAAAGCGATTAACTCGTTGAAACTCGAATTTAGCTCGAGGATTTTCGATCTATAACTCGCTCTCCAAAAAGTTGTATACAATTTCTCGAGTGTCTTCGAGCTTTGAAGCACTATCAGCCACACTTTCAGGAACTCCAAAAATCTTCACATTTTCTCTTCTGCTATAAGCCTCAAGATAGAGGAGATCTTTCTTACATTTGTCACGCTCTGCTTTGTAATCAAGGACTCGCGTTTGAAGTTCAGCAACGTCTTCCTCAGTAAAATTGATGGATTCTTCGAGCTCTTGTATCTTTTTCTCTTTTACTTTAGACTCGCCTTTAAGCTCTTTCAAGTCAGAATCAAGCCTGCTGAGATTCAACTCAATATTCGCCATTGTCGAAGCCATGCTGTCCAGGCGGTTCTCAATCAGATTAAGCTTCTCCAGGCTTTGCATGATACTGTCTAACTTTTCGTTCACATTATCGGCCATGTCGAGTACGAGATCGGTCGAATTATTGCTATCTTCCGAGTTATTTCGCGTTTTCTTCTCAGCCGGGGAAACAGAAACTCCTGCTTGTTGTGGTGAGCGGGTTTTTCTCTTAGCGGACATCGAAGTAAGCAAAAAACGAGTGCTACAACTGGAGCAAACACGAACACGTCACTCCGCCATCTTTGTTCACACCCTGTTCATTATCATTATTTATATTGAACGAAACTTGATACTGAAGTCACTCAGTAACATCCCTTGAATGACCCTGGCCTGGCGTGCAAAAACGTAAATAACCGCTGTCTCTTTTGACACTTCTTCAAAAATGTGGCAGGATATTGAATGAAAGTTTTCACTAATGGATTTCACAAGAAAATATGTTTGCTTTCAGTAAAATCTCGGATATGTTTTATTCTGTGTTTCGACGACTGAACACCCTCACCAGTTAATCCAGAATTATGAGACTCATAACTTAGCAAAATGTTCTTGCTATTATTATGCAAAGGCTTTGGAAAAGCAGATGACATCTCGTTTGACGCCTTTCCAAAATACTGTTAGGTTTCACAACTTCTTCTCAAGGCGGGAGTTAACCTTAACATCGTTTTTTGGATTTCACATTGATACTCGTTCGCGTTTCAAGCAATCAAAAATCCCTCTGCTCATCTCACAAAGCTATGTTGTGGAACATTTGGCGAATATTTTTGGTGATTTTTGGGTATCTTTAGATAATTTTTCTCAAAGGATTAGTTAAATTGAGGGAAATCGGAAATTTGGAAGATTTAATGAAGGTTTAAAATTGGAATTTGCAGTTAGAAATTAGTACACGGACACCAAACACTTTCCCCAGCAACCTGCAGTGCCCTTGTGGGGTGTCAACTAACTGGAAGTACATTTTTACTCCATTAAAAACCCTTCTTCAAACTCCTTCAAACTTCACACAAATTCACCTTTACCCCCACCTTAAGTTTAAACTCCCTTAGGTGACCAAGAAAGCGTTTTGTTCCTACCCAGGGATTTTGCCTCCCCCCTTTCTTAAACAAAAGCAGCTATCGCCTACGAGTTGGCTCCAGGAAGGAGGGGGGGGGGGGCATTGCAGTGCAGCGGTTGTCAATTTGTGAAATCAGTTGCTACACTAGCCTTCTTTTGACGCTGGTAAGAAAAAGAAAATGAGTTCTGGGGTCTTATTCACTGACTGGCTCACTGAAAAATGCAAAATCCGTACTCCTGCTAGTTCTAAACGTTTCTTATATTAATTTCTTTACCGATTTGCAAAAAGCAGGTAAACAGACGACAGGGCTTGTTGTCCCCTGCTAGGCCAACATACCCCAACCCAACCCCGGTAAAGAACAAACCATACTCAACCCACAATTAAGCTTAAAAACAATTAAAAAAAACCGGAAACGAAATTATAAACAAAACTAGTCAACACGAACACCCTTGTAAAAGATTTGTTTGGCGGCAACTGGGACAGACAGTTTTGTGAGATCTTACTTTATCTGTCATCTGTTATAGTTATAAACAGATAAGTGCACAACAAAAAGAAAACAAACTAACGTATTACCTTTTCTGGTAGATGTTAATTACGGCATGACCTCTCACCAGTCAGTGACAGATGTTAATGTTGATGGTAATGGTAACTGATTTATATTCTTGGTTTTCAGTCAGGCAAGTAAAAAAATAAAATCATCAACCATTCGATAGATAAAGTTAAGAAATTGACATATTGTAGAATAGTAATAAATAAACAACATGCTAAAGTCTCAGGGCTGTGCGGTATACCGTACTCGAGTTATTCGGCAAAATGTACCACCCAAAATTATAGAGTTTAGTATGGAAACGTTAGTGTCCCTCTGAGGGGCAAAAAATGGTGGCCGGAAACGAGTGAAAACATCTGGAATTTACTTTTGCTTTCTCAAAGGCTTTCTTCTCTGTTTTGAGCTTGCAAACATTCACATAGACGCTTCTCTTATCATGTTGGCTTTTCAGACCTAAAAAAAATACGCGGGGAATCGATGTTTTCATGTACGTGACATGCTTGTGAGCACTGAGACATGTTTATGTCACACACTGTAATAAAATCTAAAATTTAAATTGCTCTATTTTCAAAACAAAGCAAGCTACCGAGTTGAAAACATGCAAGCCGATACATTTCTAAAACGTCGTTTACGTGATGAAGCTAAAAATGCAAAAGTTTGCTTTATTTGAATTTAGATTCTGTGGGACGTAAAAGAACCACTAGGGACGTAACAAAACTCTGGCTGTGACCACCCCTAGTGTCTTTCCTACATATCTACATTACGGGGGCACTCATTAGTTACTTCATTAATTGTAAACTGCACTAGCAGTCTGGTCAAGTCCCCCAGCCAGTGATGTAAACTATCCCTGAAAAGCGCCGACGGGGAGAGGATAAGTAGGTATGTATGTATGTTTTTTTGTGACGTCATGTGAAAACCAAGAATACGCCGAACATATCACAGTAGTATCACGGCGGTTTGCAATTCTTATGAGTCGTAAGTCATCCTGTAAAAGCAGCAATCAGTCCATACTTACCCACCCAACCCACGTATGAAATATGACAGACAGATGAGAGATAGAGATCGACCACCACACCGGGAAGCAGGGTTGGCGTAGTGGTGAGAGCGTTCGCCTTCCACTAATGTGTCCCGGGTTCGATTCCCGGACTCGGTGTCATAAGTGGGCTGAGTTTGTTGGTTCTCTACTCTGCTCCGAGAGGTTTTTCTCCGGGTACTCCGGTTTTCCCCTCTCCCCAAAAACCAACATTTGATTTGATTTCATTTGATTTCAGTTCAGTTGATTTAATTTGACTTTATTTGTTTCTGTATTTGCTCGGCCCCACTAGCCTTTGTGCTATAAATACTACCGAGGGTAAATAAAGGTTATTATTATTATTATTATTACTCTTTTTTTCGAACAGTGTGTGGGTTCTTTAACGTCCCACAGATTATTAGGAAAGTGTTGTGAGCCAGGACTTATGGTTTATCGTCCTTATCTAAGAAGACTAGAAAGTCTAACCTTTTGTAGATACAATTACAAGTTACAAAGGACGGATTTTTGCGTGACTTTGTTCCAGGGTCATGTAAGGGATGTTACTGAGTGATTTCAGTGTCGAGTTTCGTTGGACAACATACTCCGAGAGACCCTTTGCCGTATAAAGGCGTAAATAAATGCAATAAACGGAATCCTTCTCTTCAAAATGTAAAACAATTGTTTCGAAATTTTCAATGGAAGTGAAAAGAAAAAAAGGCAAAATGGCTGGCAGAAAGGGCAAGTTTTGTAAAAGGACAAAAGCCCAGTCTCGCGAGTCTAATTACGAACCGAAGCATGACGTCACTGGAATCCGAGAACTGACCGAAGATAATAAGGCCTTTCGACGGATGTTATTGAACGTTGACCATCATTTATTGCCGAGGATCTCGTGACTTTATCGGTATCTTTCCATAGAAAGCGAAATAACATTTTGTTTAATTCTTTCACGAAACTGGTAGGCATCAAGGAGAATATACAAACTAACTTTGGTAAAACACGAAAATTTGGTTTATCAACGGAGTTGATAATGTAAATTGACCACCGTACAGGGATTCGATTAGCTGACGTTTCGAGCGTTAGCCCTTCATCGGAGCGAATCGAGGAATTGTAGGTTGTGTATGGTATATATACAGAAAATGGAGCTACGCTATTGGTGGTAACATGGTAACGTGAAAAACAGGAATAAATTAATTGAATGAAAAGCGCTCGTTGATACCGTGGGGATTAAGAGTGCCAATTTGATAGATCAGTTTTTGCTCGAGATTTTTACGGCTTTCCGTGGTACCTTGATGTAGGGAAAGGCCGGAGATCGACATGTGTTGTTTACAATGGTTAGGGAGATTAAAATGGAAAGCCGTAAAAATCTCGAGCAAAAACTGATCTTTCAAATTGGCACTCTTAATCCCCACGGTATCAACGAGCGCTTTTCATTCAATTAATTTATTCCTGTTTTTCACGTTACCATGTTACCACCAATAGCGTAGCTCCATTTTCTGTATATATACCATACACAAACCAAACAATTCCTTGATTCGCTCCGACGAAGGGCTAACGCTCGAAACGTCAGCTAATCGAATCCCTGTACGGTGGTCAATTTACATTATTAACACCGTTGATAAACCAAATTTTCGTGTTTCACTTCCCCACCGACGCAGCACCACAGTTTCTTTAGAAACTAATCCCCTTTATTAACTTTGGTAAAAGCTGCGCCTTAATCAGGGCAACTTTGCGATATAAAGATAGTCCCCTAGAGGACCAAATATTGACCGGTTTTTTAATGCTATCTAATCTTTATATGAAATTCTATTCATGCAGCAGTTTTTTATCATATGTGTAACATACTCCAAGCGCCTTAATTGGTTCACAAGGTCATTTTATACCAAACGAGTTTGACTTATTATGTCTCTGGGAGCCAATCCACATCGCTTCAAACCAGAAATCTCTTTAAAAGAATCTAATAATTTGAAAATTGCATTAGCTGAGTCCGTGTCGGCAAGCACCACCGTGGTATCATCTGCGTATCGAAGTAATCTTGTTTCCTCTTTTCCAATAGAAATACCTTTGATGTCAGGGTTTTGACGAATGGTAATTCTTAAAGTTTCTACAGCCACATTAAAAATATAAGAAGACAGAGGGTCACCTTGTCTCACACCTCGCTCAAGATTAAAGTATTCTGAAGAAAGGCCATTATTGCTAAAAAAGCTCTGTGTATTAAAAAGTCTTTACCCAATGAATGAAATCGTGGCCGAAATTAAAAGCCTCTAGGCATTGCAAGAGAAAGTTTCACTCTAGACTATCAAAGGCCTTATGGAAGTCAACAAATATAAGACTCGGAATATTTTCTGCGACTGTAAAGTTCATTAAATCAAAAATCGATCTGGTTGTTTCACCTATGTATCTACCCTTGACACATCCTCGTCACAATTACTTTCGACATAATTTTTGTGTCAACATTTACTAAAGAAATTGGACGCCAATTTTCCAATAAAGAACGATCTTTTCCTTTTTTCAGTCAGACTAATCACGGCCTGTTTCTGAGTGCAAGACATCCCACCGTCCTCAAAACATTCATTTACACTTTTTAGAAAGGGGTCATAGATTTTATGCCAGAAAGTTTTATAAGATTCGATTGGAATTCCATCATTACCAGGTGCTTTGTTGTCTTGAAAGCTGTCAAGAAGTTTGTAACATTCCTCTGCGAAGATTCGTCCTTCACACGACATCTTTTGTGCTTCAGATAACTGAGATACATTTAAATTTTTCAGGAACAAGAGGACATCACGGTTGTCATCCTCTTTCATATTTTGACGTTGATATAAGTCATGGTAAAATCGTTTTTCTTCTCTTAAAATATCGAATGGATCGGTCTTAATGACGCCCCTTATAGTAAGTTTACGAATATGTTTTTTAACGTGGTTTCCCTTTTCCAAATTCAAGAGATATTTCGTACTTTTATCGCCGCGTTCGTGCCAACGAGAACGCACACGAATAATTATTCCTCTTACTTTCTCTTCATAAACGTTTCTAACTGCTTTGCCCTATTGTATTCATTCTGGAGATGTATTTCTTCCTTGGTCCGCTCCTTCATTCATTTTCCAGAACCCGGGTCCCTTAGCATCACTCTCCATATTACCAAATTCTATATAAATGGAGGAATGATTAGTTTTAATACCCAGAATTATGTCGGTTTTGGTGACCCAGTCATGTAGATTGTTTGAGACCAGCCAGTAATCTAGTGGGCAAAATATTTGAGGGAAATGTTGACTTCAAGTGAAACTCTTAATCAAAGAATGTTTCATTCACCATATGTCAACCAGATCCAGCTGGTTCTCCCACCTCTTTTATCTAGAGCAGCATTTAAATCTTCAAAGAATAGTCCATTTTCGAGTTCGCCTTGACCGCTGAATAAAAGTACTGAGAACGCAAGTAGTATAGGAGTTGGGGGTTCCAGATCATTTTTAATGATCTGTAACCAAACCCAACTCAAATACTACTTTCCATATAATGGTTCACTTCAATGAAATCTATAGTTGTTCTTTTTTATGGTTTCTGATTTTTGTGTTTATTTTTTGGAATCTATATATTTTTAAAATGCATGACTTTCTCGGAAAAATCACCAAGCGTGACATTCTCGGAAAAACAGGGAAACCCCCTGTAAAATGAGTCATCACGAGACGGTCGCATGATCTCTGACCAGCACTGCTGTGACGTCATGTTAAAGTAACATGAAAATAATATCTCAAATAATAGTATAGAATGAGTTGTAATTCAGTAATTCACAATGAATTAAAGAATATGGGGAGTTGATATGTCCATTTTGTGATCAAGAAATTGGAGAACATATAGTAAAGAAAGAGATATGTTGTGATAATCAAAATATAATTAAAGATGATAATGGAGGGAATGTTTATAATAACTGTGCTGTGTTTCATGGATATAATCACGCAATTGAATACATTGATTTTCACAAAAACAAATATAGGATTAATAAAAAATCAGTATATAATCGGAAATACTATATTGAGAATGTTATGAAAAGTATATCTCGTGATAGTGAATTTCAAATTTCTGTACATGATATTGATAAAATATTACGAATATTTAGAGAGACAGACACAATCCTTCATTTGGTCAATAAGAATCGTAAAAGAATGATAAGTGTAAAATTTATCCTTAAGCAAATATTTATAATGCTCGGTCTTCCTTATGAGAAAATAATGATTACTAATTCGAAAAGAACACTCAAATTTTATAATAAATATTGGGTTGAAATCATGTTATTGATATTTGATAAAATCCAGTTAATAATAAACAAATGATATGTTTTAATATTTGCTACAATTTATAATGCTCCAAATAAAGCCTGATATATGGCCAAGGAGAGGAGAATTTTTTAAACAATGTGTTGTCATGTTTTCAGGTATGACATAGCAATATCCACGACCTCTTTGATACTTTGTGAAAAAACGACCATATGCATCGTGAAATGCACTATGTAAATGACAGCATTTGATCTTTCCAAATAATCTTTCTAATATATATGTAAAGCAACTATTTCCAGGACCAATTAAACCGATTTCTCCATCATATAAATCAAGTATTTCATTTATTGATATCAATTTATTTAATTCACTGAAATATAATAATTTGTAAATCATAGCACTTTTTAAAATTTGATCATCAATTGATTGATTCAAACTTTTTACGTTTCTGAAATTTTCTTTCAGGTAATTTAAAGCAAATTGAGGATTAACCATCTATATTAATATGTCACATTATTTTTAATCTAATGTTATAGTATCATGGTCAATATTGTACCAATTTTTACAGAATACGTGATGGTGTAGTTTAATATCAGAATCTGATATGACTCTTTCTTTATAAAGTACAAAACAAGCAATTGAACCTTTCAAGCCTGCAATACCACTGGGGTTTAGGTCTCCAAATGTCATTTGATTGGATCCTGTTGATGTTCTTGCGGTAAAATTGGTCAGTTTCTTACCATTACACCAAACACTGGATTTGTTAGCTCCAGAAGGTACGTCCCAATGAATAGATAAGCAACACCATTTATTTAATTCACCGGCATTAGCTTTTGTTTTATAATCAGCAATTGGTGATTTATTATTAACAGTATTAGTACCTACAACGATATGATCATTAGTGGTACCTGATACAATTAGATCACCAGATGGTCCAAAAGAAACGAATTTATCAAAGCCTCCATTGTCATGTCCAAATAAGCCGTTCCTCACCCAATACGAACCGGTAAATGAGTTCAATTTATAAACAATAAAAATATTGACAATGTCCTGACCACCACTTCTCACATTTAAATTGATATCACTTATCATCCTTTGACTACCATCGAAATTGAGATAATACCTGTTATTATTTTTGTTTGCTTTAGTGCATAATGTAGGTTGATTAGCTGAGGTGGTTTGTTGAGCATGATTTTCATACAATGTTTGATCATAAAGTTTAGACACTTTTCTTGTTGAAGAGTCCGTAACAACTTCTGATGGAATACCACGATCTATTTTGTATAACGCTGTCCCATATCTCGTGTAGTATTCCCAGAGAAGGGTCTCAGATAATGCATTATATAAGGATAATATCAAAAATTTAGCACTCACCGCTGAGCTCTCGAATTTTGGAATATCATTAAGGCCGAGTATGTCATAACCGTTCATGTCAATGTCGCCCGTCATTTGCCCACCAGCAGTTTTGAGAAAAGGGGCTTGGTCAACATAAATTTTGTTGGCAACATCTTTGTTTGCAGTTGGTGCTGCTACATTAGTCAATTTTTTGTTTTCGATATCATGATTCCCATTTTGTGTCAATTTAAATCCATTTCCATTATCACCTTTATCACCTTTTGGACCTCTGTTACCAGTTCTTATATTATCTTGATTTGGTGAAAAATTGAATATACCCATATAATAATAGATTAGATAACACCATAAAAGTTTCTCTTCACTGCTTTCATTGGCTTGTCAATATAACAGAAAGAATATGGTTTTTATCATATATGTATTGTTTGGATTAATTTATCACTATCTCTAATTTTATCGCGATATCAAATGCATTTGTATTTGGATGAGAATAATCAATGATCATATATCCTCTATTCAATGTTTTGTTTACATTTACTGTTGTTATTCTTCTTGATAAAGAAGATATCCTATATTCAAATATAGTTGTTGGAAAAGTTACGGGTCGAGCATTTTCTGGTTTATTTTTTATATATAACATACCCGGATATGTTCCTTGAATTATATACATATTTTTAATATAATATCCATCCAAAACAATAAAATACTTACTACCGTTCAATAATACCGGTTTCAGAACATTTTCATTGTGACCACTAGAAGCTTCACAAAATCCGCTAATATAATATATATTCTTTTTTATTCGATGACCGTCTAAATCTAGATCACCTCCTAATTTCGGCTGGTAAAGAGAAAAACCACCTAAATCGAGAGCTGTTTCCATAATTACGCCTGTGGCACTTGAACGAAAAAGATTTAAACCACCGTTATGAATTCTATAGCCATTTAAATTTAAATCACCACCAAGTTTAGCCTCTTTTATAAAAAAGCTATTCATATTAATATTATTTAGCATTGTTAATTCACCATTTGAACCATAAAATAGTTGATTATTGCCATCTTTTACAGATTGACCATTTAAATCAAAATCACCACCAAGTTTAGCCTCTTTTATAAAAAAGCTATTCATATTAATATTATTTAGCATTGTTAATTCACCATTTGAACCATAAAATAGTTGATTATTGCCATCTTTTACAGATTGACCATTTAAATCAAAATCCCCCCCCCCTAACTTTGGTTTAAACAACTTATGTCCATTAATATCCAAATCAACTTGCATTTTCATTTTTCCGTCTTGCGCAAAGAAAAGCTGTTCAAATACAGTTGAGGGAACATTTGACACGGTGCCATTAACACCATAAACAACCATAAGCCCAGTGGGGTTGGGAAACGCAGTTTTTCCATGCAGATCAAGGTAAATATATTCTCGTTGACCCGCCTGTTTTTTTTCAAACTGCAGTATTGTTTTGATATATGCAGCGATGTTCGACGTTGCTTGGAATGTTTTTGAGGTTTTTGTGCCAAATAACAGCGTGTCGGCAGATGCATGAACACTGACACTCCGCATTTCCGGAGGAAAAAACTCTACAACAAGGGTATAAAAACCTATTGGAAGTCTGAAAAGATTGAAACCAATTCTGCTACGGTATTGTTCAGTTCCATCTTTGTCATCAATGAGCGTAAAATTGTACGCGTTTCTGTTTATTTGGTGAGGAGAGGATAAAAAGATTGAAATGGAATGCACAGTTATGTTATTTTCAGAAGAAGATTCGTTAATGTTTTCCATGAGGTATTTGAAGGGGTTTTCTTGCTTGCCTGTTCCTGAAGCTTCCACATGGGTTTCGTCGACATATGTTTTGTTTGCCCCACTGGTTGGAGCCACAGGGTCTTTTAAGTTTGCGAGCGTGTTTTCACCCATGTCAATGTCTCCGGTCATTTGCCCGCCAGAACGTTTAAGAAAAGGGGCCTGGTCAACATAAGATTTGTTTACAGCGTCTTGTGGTTTGAGGGGTTATCCTGCAGGTTGAGGATTTTATTTAATTTCATGTCAACATTACCACCAAACGCAACATTGCCGTTTTCAATTTCATAAGCTGGGTCATGGACAAAGTAAGACAAATTGGTATGAAAGCCAAAAGCTCCATAAACAATGATATGTGTTTTGGTGTTAGACGCGGGAGCTGTGCTGGAAAGTTCCACCTGTATTGCCGCTTGACCACCACTTTTTTTTTTTCAATTGTAAAAAGCTTCTTCATGTAACCATCAACGTGTTGAGTTTTAGGAAAAGGTTTTTGAAACGACTGTCCCGCATCTCGCATATTTATAGTTGGAAGGAATAAATCAATTGTTGCATTTCGAGGGTTTGAGGGTGAGTAAAACTCAACAACAAAAGTGTACTGACCGTCACTCAAAGATGAAACATCAAAACGAATTTTGGATGTGAAGCTACCACTTTGTTTAATGAAAAAAGACAATGATGACTTGTTTATGTGATAAGGTGATTTGTCAAAATTCTCAATGTGAAGGTTTTCCACACCTTGAACTGCAGAAGACTTGGATTTGTCTTTTAACAAAAAGGCAAATGGGTTGCGTTGAGAACCTGATGCTGAAAAAACAATGTTGTCAACATATGATTTGTTTGCACTATCAGAATTTTCTGTCGGTGTTGCACAGTTGATCAATTTGTTACCTCCGAGATCTAAATTAGCAGTCATTTCTTGTGTTCCATCTCGAAGTAGAGTTTGACCGATACTGCTTTTAGATGCGAGATTAGTGTCAATATAAGATTTATTCACAAGATCTCCCGAGTTAGTTCCAATACCATGACCTGTAATAATAAACCCCCCAAAATTCTGATTGCCAGTCATTACAACACTTCCATCTTTTTTGAGAAATGGTGAAACATCAATGCCAGCAATTTCAGTATCAACATACCCCTTTGTGGCTGTATCATTGTTTGCAGTTGGTGCTGCTACATTAGTCAATTTTTTGTTTTCGATATCATAATTCCCATTTTGTGTCAATTTAAATCCATTTCCATTATCACCTTTATCACCTTTTGGACCAATTGGACCTCTGTTACCAGTTCTTATATTATCTTGATTTGGTGAAAAATTGAATATACCCATATAATATTAGATTAGATTATACCATAAAAGTTTCTCTTTACTGTTTTCATTGGCTTGTCGACATAACAGAAGGAATATGGTTTTTTAGTTGCTTCAATATACTTATGCTTATCGATTCCAAGTTCTTGGGAGATAAAGTTTCTCTCTCTTGCAGATGGAAAATCATAAAGGCAGAAGTGGCTACAATTAAGCCTAATAGATTTTGGGCATCCATAGAATGACTGCGTTAGGTATAACACACTGCAATTTTTATGACGACCTTGAATGAAATAGTTTATAATTTGATCTTGTTTTTTATCCGTCACGAAATCATCGAACACAACCAGTCGCTGCAATTCAGTGTCTTGAATTTGTTCAACAGGTAAAATTTCATCTTGACTACAAATTAAAACGGGGTAACCAACTTGTTTGCTTATTTTATCCATCTCTCGCTGTAAATATTGATATTTGTCTTGATCCAAGTTTTTGGCGTATAGATGTATTTGATCATAATAGACTAACGGTTCCATAATCAAATGCAAAACCAATGTTGTCTTTCCGGATCCAGAATTTCCAGCCAATAACATTCTAAATGTATCTTTCGGCATATACGGATACAACTGTCTGAAAGACTTGTTTGAATTCTGAAAAATGTCAAAGTTTGGTATTTCCATGTTAATTGTTTAGATAACTATCTAACACATATGTATATGGATATAGAGCGTATGAAAAGGCTTCTTCAAAGTGGAATAGAAGCTGGAAATAAGACGAGAGAAGTTCGTGATGTTATCAAGACTTATGAAAACAGAAAACAGGATATATATGATTCAACATCGGAATTATTAAAACCTTCTATTGATGCTCAGATGAAGGTTAAAAAAACTATTGACGATAAACAGGATAAAGTTATTGAACAGTTGACAAAGAATCAAAAAGCATTGACAAGTGGATTTGAAGATCTTATGCTTTTAAACACACTACCTGAATCAAAACCTACAGAAACAACAAAATTACCAATTGATTATAAACCAGAAATGATGTATGATATAAAACCACCTTATAAGTCAAATATTGATAAGGGTTTTTCACTTGAGGAGGTTCAAAAATTAATGAAATATAATTTATCTCCTCCTTCACAAATACTCGATCAACATGTGAATGGAACAATGAATATTAATGACTATGATGCAAAAATTGGTAAATTAACCCAAGAACTTGGAGGTAAAAAAGGAGCACTATCAAAAACCAAAAGGATAGGGAGAATAATAAAGGAAAAATATATGAATTAACTCAAGACATAAAATTACTACAAAAGTACCGAAAAAGAATTGATCTTATTGAAGAAGGCTCAAAAACTATCGGTGAAGGTATTAGAAAGAGAAAAAGACAATATGGAGCGGTGTTGTTTATTATAATAATATTGGAGACTTGCTTTCACGACTTCAATTACTCGGAGGATCTATTTTTGCCGGTAATAATAGTATGGGTGTAAGAGATGAATTCGTAAACATATTGCACTTATTAAAAAGGTTGGGTATTGTTGGAAACGAGGAGCTTAATAAAATAATGATTAAATATCTAATGTAATATTATATGACAGAAATTTCATTACGATTCAACAGCAAAAACAGAGACAAAATCGGTATCAGTCAGAGTCATGATTTCACAAAAAGATTTAATACTCCTATCATATTATCGAATGATATGAACTATGAAATCGCTGTAAAGAATATCAATATGACATACAGTTGGTATAACATCAGAGAATCTTTTGGGAATAATCAAATTAAATATAGCCATGACAAAGGTGTAACTGGGAAACAATAACTTTTGTTGATGGAATGTACTCATATGATGACATCAATAGTTACATTCATGAGTATATGAGAAAAAATAAACATGTACTGAATCTATCTGAAACAGACGAATCAAAATTTGATTATGGTATTAATATGTTTTTCATTTTATCAACATATCGTATTTTGTCAAACTTGATGAAAACTATAGAGTGGATCTGAGAGATTTTGAATTCAGAAAACTTATCGGTTTCGATTCAAAAATAGTTTCAGCCACGGAATATGGAACAAACTTGCCAGATATAACACGCGGAGTAGATGAAATTTGTATTAATTGTGATAAGGTGATAGATAGTATCGTTGATGGAAATTCCACAAGTACTATTGCAGTTATTCCAGTCACAGAACTTGTCAGAAGTTTACCTTTCACTTACAAACCTCGTTTTCTTTCATGGAATCCTGTCTCAACACATACAATCAGTTCAATACATTTTTACGTTACTGATTCTTCCGGAGCTCCAGTTAATTTAAATGGGATAGATTGGTATATTGAGATATTCTTGAGAGGGATGGAATTATAAAACCTAATAGTATATGAAACGGTTTGAATATAAGAAATATGAACAACATGGTGAAGGTGTCCTGACTGACATTATCAAAACAGTTGGAAAAAAAGCAGCTGAAAAAACAGCTACAACAATTGGTGAATATACAGGCAAAAAAGCTGGTGATAAAATAATAGAACTTTTAAGAAAGAGCAAGAGTGGGAGCGAGAGCAAAAAAAAGAGAGGTAGACCACGCAAAACAGATACTAAACCGATTGAAACTATAAATCCTAAACCTTTTACGCAAAATGAAGTGAATGAAAAACTCAGTCAACTTATCTCAGGTGGAAAACTAAGAAAGAAATAACTTTATCTAACCTATTAATATATGTCAAACTATCGAGAATCAAAATATATCGAACGATATGAAGATGTGGTCTTCGAACTCGAGACAGCATTAAACACCTTTGTTGCAAACAATGCTCATCAGAAGAAAACAGGTTACCGTTTCGTTGTTGATAACAGTGGAGAGACTACACCATTTGATTGGTTCAATGCTCGTTTAAATGTTATTTTCATCGTAAAGAAGCTTGCAGATGGAGCTGATATAGCTGCGGATGATAGAAACGGTATCGTTAATTCAGCTCACACTCTCATTAACACCATAAATGTAAAAATGAACGGCGTCGATGTTTATGAATGCCGAGATGCTAACCAAGCTACAAATATCAAGTCTTTACTTGAGTATTCACAAGGTTATGCTTCAAGTCAAGGAACAAATGAGTTCTTCTATCTTGACACTAACAGACATGCTGAAGACAGAGTGGCTCAAGCTAATTATAACAAAGGATTCGCATCAAGAAAGCTACTGTTGAATGGTGCAAATGGAACTGTGAATGTAGAAATATCATTGAATAGATACGGATTTTTCAAGAGCCTTTGGGATGAACTTTTACCTAACTCGAAAATAGAGTTGAACCTAACACTTGAAAGCGATGATAATTTAATTTGGCAGGCTGCTGATAATTGTCGTGTAGTACTCACCAAATTTCAGCTAATTGTTCCTCGTATTGTTTTTAATGCAGATGGAAAGTCATTATACATGAGCAAATATCTTGACACTAGAAAGTGGACTTATCTAAGAGAAATGGTTGAGAGAGGTAATTCAACAAGACAACAGACAGCTAATTTCCGTATTACAACAGGAATAAACAAACCGAGGCATGTATTTGTATTCATTATTAACGATGCCAATGATTCGTCTCAGACAGCTAATAAATTTCTCTATAATACATTTTCAGTTGCAAAGAACCGAACAATGACAAATTGTTATCTCGAAGTTGGTAATGGAAATGATTATCCAGAGGTTCATTATGAACCATCGACAGAACCATCAAGAGTATTCAGAGATGTTTTGAAATACGTTCAAGCCATCAACGACTTCAGTGATAGCACCTTGCTTAACAGAGGTAACTTCGGTTCAATATTCCCTTTCATTTATTTTGATTTGACAAAACAGAAACAGGATATAAAAGATGGAATGACAAAATTGACTTTCAAATACAATTTGAGTGCGGGAACAAACGCAGATTACAGTGTGTATGCACTAGTCCTATATGAACAGGACATTGAGATGAGAAAGACAGATGGTAAACTTGTTTTGAGATCTATGTAATGTATATTATATGACTACTTGTCATTCTTATGGAGTGACACTTTCACTGAATCAAAAAATAAATAATTAAATAAATTAAAAAAAATCAAATAATTAAATAAATAATTAAATAAATAATTAAATAAATAATTAAAAAATCAAATAATTAAATAAATAATTAAATAAATAATTAATCAAAAAATTAAATAAATGATTAAATAAATTATTAAATAAAAAATTAATTAAAAAATTAAATAAAAAATTAAATAAATAATTGAATAATCATTGTTTATATTAAATACAATTTAATATAAATATATAATATATGACTACTTATTACCCTCATGGAGTTAAACTTTCACAAGGTCAGAAAGAAAAACTAGCAAAAGCCATAAAATCAAATTCAGCTGTAACATTGAGGTTATCGCATAGTGAATTATCAGGCAATGATTAACTTATGTTGACTAAAAGACAAATCAACAAACTGATGAAATCAAAAAGATCAGGAAAAGGTTCAGACATCAATATATCAAAAACTCAAATCAGAAAAGCTGTTGTACATGGAGGTTCTCTTTGGACAAGTCTTTTTTCACATGGAACAAAACTATTGCCATATGCAACTACAGCTATATCAAAAGCAGCTCCAGCATTGGCTACAGGTGCTCTTTCTTCATTAGCAAGTCTCGGTGTTGATAAATTATTTGGAAAGAAACAAAAAGGAGGATTTCTTATTCCACAAGACAAAATTAATATGTTAATAGCTTACAATAATATGTTGACAAAGAAGCAGAAAGAAGATATTATCAATGCGATGCAGTCCGGTGGACAACTTGTTATAAATCCAACAAAAAATCAAATTGGAAAAGGTATTGGAACAATACTCGCCAGTATTGGAATTCCTTTAGCCATAGAAGCAATTAGAAAATTAACAGGGAAGGGTTTGCATGTTGAACACAGTCGTCCGAGACGGTCATTACCAGTTCACGTTCCAGACCCCATTATAATAAATAAAAAAGGTGGAAAACATGATTTGATTCCATGGAGATCACCCCCTGTTGTTGGTACATGGGATAACCCAATCGGTCTTGGAATAAAAAAAAAGAACTTCAAAAAAGACCTCAGGAAAAGGACTTCTATTAGGCAAAAACAGTCCTTTCAATTCAATCCCAACACTAGGAACAATACTCTAAAATTCATAAATAAAGCATTATCCAACTTTGATTTATTGAATTGGGTGAAACAACTTAACATTAAACATTTTAGAGGAGTTTTTAGTCGGGATGCTTTGCCAAGACAAATCAAAAACAAAGAATGTGGAATAGTCAATCTTGACAGTCGGATTGGACCTGGCACTCATTGGGTATGTTATCGGAATATGGACACATACTGTGAATACTTCGACTCTTTTGGTTTGATAATGCCAACAGAAGTTCAAATATATATGGCTACAAGCGGTAAACAACTTGAATACTCTGGTGATGAGATACAAGAAAGGGGTTCAGTCTTGTGTGGATATTGGTGTTTGTACTATCTTCTCGAGAGACAAAAAGGCAGATCGATTCTGGATACAATACACAATTCCAAATTCAGTTCAACAGATGCGAGTGTCAATCACAGATTCATCATAGACTACTTCAAAGGCAACCAAACAGGTGGGGCTTCAAGATCAACCATCAGAAGAATTCAAAATAAAGGTCCCACAGCTGTGGATAAAGCTGCATATATATTGTCTAATTTTGTTACACTAGCTCCTAGTTTTTTTGGTTTGGCGAAGATACGTGCAGGTCAGGCGGTCAAGGGTGTAACAGACAACATTCAACATTACAGAGGTGGAAAATAAAAACCCAAACTTATATAACTAATATGTATAATGGTAAAATCATATTGTGTTAAACAGAAGAAAGTAACTGAATGTGTACCAGGAAGTGAAAGATATGAAAAGACAAAAAATGGTCGAACAATGCTGAAATGTACTTGTGCTGAATGTGGGATAACAAAGACTAAATTCGTCAAGAGACAGGGAAACTGATTGGCCCGTCTGAAGGGGCGGGCATTTTAACAACTGGATTAGATCTGGCAGGAATGGCAATGAAGGATGTAATTCTTCCACAAGCATGGAAGGCTGGCAGATATTACGCTTCTGAAGCTCTCAGAAATCCAAAGCTGCAAAAGCAAATGATTGATAAAGGACTTTCCCTCGCAAAGCCAGCGATTACAAAGTTGGGGCAGGAATTACTCACTTCAGCGAGTTCGAAAATCAGACCAAAAAGGAAGGATGGCAAAAAGATGCACAAAACAGACATCAAGGGATTGGATTATGGAAGTGGTATTCCCATTCCTTTCCCTTTCGTTGATTTCAAAAAGGATGGTAGCCAACTATAAGAGCCAGTACGCAGAGTACAAAAAGAAAGGCGGAACACGAAGCTATGGCTCTTGGATAAAATGGAAGGGATACGGAAGAGGATTGGGTGGTGCTGTCGATATTCATAAAGCTATTGGTAAGCTTCCTAAACCCAAATCAGGTTGGACTTTACCTGGTCATAACTTTACTGGGCCGTATAATCCTCTTGATAAGCAGCTTAAATACGATCCAATAACAGGTGAAATACTTGAGATATATCAGCAGCCAACAGGTAAGACAGATGCAATCGCCATGCAGCATGATGTTGATTATTCTGTTTGTAAAGACGACAGGAAATGTAAAAATAAAGCAGACCGAAAAATGGTCCAAGCTTTAGACAATGTACCGTATAATGAAAGACAATGGGGTCATTGGTTAGCTAGAAATGTCATTGATACTAAGCAGAAACTAGGTCTCGGAGTTCCAAAAAACGGAAAAAGCCGTCGAGTGAAGAAAACTGGCAAGAAAAATTAGCAGATGAGTTACATGCACCCATAAAACGCAATTTCACTCGGCGGCGTGTAATCACAAATCATATTGATGAAATATGGGCAAGTGATCTAGTTGAAATGCAACAGTTTAGTAAATGGAATAAAGGTTATCGATATCTTCTTATGGTTATTGATGTCTTCAGCAAATATGGTTGGATTGTCCCATTGAAGGATAAGAAAGGTGAAAGTGTTACAATAGCATTTAAATCAATATTCAAGGAACGTAGAAGACCACAGTGTTTATGGGTTGATAAGGGTAAAGAGTTCTATAACAAACATGTGAAAGACCTATTAGAGAAAAATGGGATACATATGTACTCAACTGAGAATGAAGAGAAGTCATCAGTAGTTGAAAGATGGAATAGGACAATTAAATCCAAAATGTGGAAACAGTTCACAGTTCAAGGTAATACAATGTATCTCGATATGCTCCCAAAACTAGTAAAACAGTACAACAACACAAAACATTCAAGCATAAAGATGACACCTACAGAAGCTAGTAAAAAGAGGAATGAAGGTATAGTTTACTTTAATCTATATGGTGATATGGAGCCATTATCAGCTAAACCAAAATTCAAGGTTGGTGACAAGGTCCGAATATCTAAGTATAAACGGAATGTGTTCGACAAGGGCTATACACCAAATTGGACAGAAGAAGTGTTCACAGTTGATAAAATACAATACACTAATCCAATTATATACAAACTAAAAGATCTCAGAGGTGAAGATATTCAAGGGAGTTTTTATGAACCTGAGTTATTAAAGGCTAAACAAGAGGTATTTAGAATTGATAAAGTCATTCGGAGAGATTACAAGAAGAAACAAGCTTTAGTGAAGTGGAAGGGATATAGTGATGACTTTAACAGTTGGATACCAATGAAGGATTTAAAAGATATATGAAATTGTTTTAAGAGAATATTATCTAATATATATTATATCAAACGATACAGTATATACTGTTTATTCGCCATCATGTAGCCAAAAATATGATTGTTTCTGGCTATTTATTTACATTTCTTGTTGTGATGTTGTTTATTACCATTTTTCATTACTTTGTCACATCTTGGACATTTATATTCTTTATTTTGCCATTTTCTTAATGCTTCATTATGATGTATCTTCTTGTCTTCTTCAGACATTTTCAAACGTTTTTTTGATGATTTTATATAATCGTCTGGCATATCCTCTTTTTTGACATACTCAAATTTATATGAACATCCGTCTTTTTTTGAGATACCGGATTTACAATATTTAACTCCATCACATACTCTCTTTACGATAGCAGGACTTATACATAAATATTGTTGAACAACATACATACTATTAAAATAAATCATATCATTTGTTTCACAATTAGTAGCTTTTACACATTTCGGATTTTTTCTAGTATTTTTTAGGTATGAATGGTCAATACACTTAACAGATTTCTTGGCATTTTCACTCTGTGTCACTAGTTGGAGATTACATAATCTATTATCATCCTTTATATCATTGATATGGTCGATGACTTTATTGTCAGTTATTAAACCATTAAAACACTCCCAAATAAACCTATGTGTCAAATATGTTTTGTACCCCTTTTGACCATGTTTTCTAACATTACATAACAAATAACCTGTATGATTCTTAGCTCCTTTCATTTGTATTTTTTTGACAATACTTATAATATTTCCATCTACATCTGAGGCGTACAAATCATAAACTGGATGAACATGATAAACGCATTCATTAATTTCAATCTTACTCATATATATAGTTTAGATAATTTTTTGTTTATATAAATTTTCTTCATGCAAATATTCAAAGACATAAAAATAATATAATATAATAGTATTATATGAACAAGAGCGATCTAAAAAAACTTAGTAAAAATCAACTCATCAAATTGCTATTGAAGCAAGAAAAGAAGAAGCCTGAAATCATTATTGTAGATGACACCAAGCCTTCTCCTAAACTAAGGAGACCTATACCAGCACCTCGCAAGATGTAAATCAAATGGTTCAAGATTATGAAAACAACATAATTCTTCCACCATTAGAATTTAGGGATGATTACAAACCAATACCCAAACCAAGGACTTACAAACCAGTACCAGCACCAAGAACTTAGAAACCTGTTCCAACACCTAGAACTAAAAAACCAGTTCCAGCACCGAGAACTGTAAAGCCAGTGCCAGCACCTAGAACTAAGATAGAGCTTTTAGACAAAGCTCTGAAAGGCTACACAAAGTCTTATGAAATAAGCTTCAAAAATGACAAAGACCCACTAGCACAACTACAAAACACAAGAAAAGCAATCGAAATACATATCAAAAAATTATTAAATGAAATGAAAGGTCTGAAATTTGTTGAAACGCTTAGGGTGACATTCACGAAAATATCAGATGGAGAAATAGTGTATAAGACTGCATATTTCAACAGTCCAGCTCAAACAATTGTGAATAATCTGGAAGTCACTGAATCACTACAATTATCAAAACAGCAAATCTTGAATAAAATAGCTAAATGGGTATCTGAAGGTTCTGGTTGGACTATTCAATCTGTTGACAATCATTATCTTAATATAGTAAAATACCAACCAATGAGAGGCTCCTCATATATTAAACTACCACAGGAACTCAGAAACAGTGCAAAGGGATTGATTAATATGAAAAATGAGGATAATGAATGCTTTAGATGGTGTCACATCAGATATTTGAATCCACAAGACAAATACCCACAGAGAATCAAAAAATCAGACAAGGAATATGTTAAAAATTTAGATTATTCAGGGATTGAATTCCCAGTCACAACAAAACAGTATAACAAGATTGAAAAACAAAATAGTATAAACATAAATGTTTTCGGTTATGAAGATAAACAACCATATCCAATTTATGTATCAAAAGAAAAATATGCAGACTGTATGAATCTGCTTCTCATAACAGAAAATGTAAACAAGCACTATGTACTCATCAAAGATTTCAACAAGTTAATGTACAATCAAACGAGACACAAGGAAAGAAAACACTTTTGCATGCATTGTCTTCAATGCTTCAGCTCTGAAAGAGTATTAACTGATCATAAAGAAAACTGTATACAAGTGAATGGCACACAAGCAATAAAAATGCCTGACAAAAATAACAACACACTAAAATTCAACAACTTCCATAAACAACAACCAGTACCATTTGTAATCTATGCTGATTTCGAAGCTATAACAGAAAAGATTCAGGGATGTCAACCTAATAATGATTCATCATACACTGAAGCATACCAAAAGCATACAGACTGTGGATATGGCTATAAGATTGTTTGTTGTTATGATGATAAATATAGCAAACCTGTAACAATATATAGAGGTGAAAAAGCTGTGTACAAATTCATGGAAAAAATGATAGAAGAAGTCAAATATTGCAAAAATGTCATGAAAAAGGAATTCAATAAACCACTAAGAATGACAAAAGATAAGGGGGATAAATTTCAAAAAGCTGAAGAATGTAATATCTGCAATAAACAATATACTGAGAAAGATATTCGAGTTCGAGACCATTGCCATATCACTGGTAAATACAGAGGCTCTGCCCATCAAGAATGTAATCTAAAACTTAGAGTAAACCCAGAAGAAATAAAAATACCTGTTATATTCCATAATCTAAGAGGTTATGACAGTCACTTTATAATGCAAGAGATTGGAGCCATTGTTAAGAAACATACATATAAAAACAAGAAAGGAGAAGAGATGCAGATGAATATTAATGCTATTCCCAACAACATGGAAAAGTACATGGCTTTCATGCTTGGTAATCATCTTACCTTCATTGATAGTTTCCAATTTATGAGCTCTAGTTTGGAAAAACTAGTGAGTAATCTACCAAGAGAATCATTAAAGTACACCTCCCAAGAATTCAAAGGTAAAAAGCTTGAGTTGATGACACAAAAAGGGGTCTACCCTTACGATTATATGGATAGTTTCGATAAATTCAATAAAAAGCTACCATCAAAAGAAGAATTTTACAGCCTATTATATGATGAACATATAAGTGATGAAGACTATACACATGCCCAGAATGTGTGGAATACATTCTCTCTCAAAACTATGGGTGAGTATCATGATCTGTACCTTAAATCAGACATCCTTCTGTTAGCTGATGTATTCGAAAACTTCAGGAAAACATGCCTTGAATACTACAAACTGGACCCATGCCATTATTTCACTAGCCCTGGGCTATCTTGGGATGCTATGTTGAAAATGACTAGCATTAAATTAGAGCTTATGGTCGACATTGATACTTTCCAGTTCATTGAAAAGGGTCTGCGTGGTGGAATCAGCTATATAGCCAATCGTTATGGAAAAGCAAACAATAAATACATGAAAGAATACGATGAGAAGGCGCCCTCAAAGTATGTCATGTATCTCGATGCTAATAATCTATACGGTTGGGCAATGAGTCAATACCTTCCAACTGGTGGATTCAGATGGATGACAGAAAAGCAGATCAATAAGATAGACCTAGCTAAGTATAAAGAAGATAGTGAGAAGGGTTTGATTCTGGAAGTTGACCTGGAATACTCGAAAGAGTTACACCATCTTCATAATGATTACCCACTTGGACCGGAAAAGGTGAAAGTAACTGAAGACATGCTATCAGATTATTGCAAAAGCATTGCTGAGAAATACAAGATATCAGCTGGTTTGGTACATAAACTGATACCAACACTAAACAACAAAGAAAAGTATGTACTACACTACAGGAACCTTCAATTATACACTGATCTCGGTTTGAAAATAATTAAAGTCCATCGAGTGCTAGAATTCAATCAATCCCCTTGGCTTAGGCAATATATTGCTTTCAATACACAGAAAAGAACTAATGCCAAAAACGCATTTCAAAAAGACTTTTTCAAGTTGATGAATAACTCCGTATTTGGTAAAACCATGGAGAATCTCAGAAAGCGAGTAGATGTCAGATTGGTGACTGATGAGAAGAAACTATTGAAATATGCCAGTAAACCAACGTATGTTAGTAGTAAGATCTTCAACGAAAATCTAGTAGCTGTTCATAAGATCAAAGAAACACTGACCTTAAACAGGCCGGCATATGTGGGTATGTGTATCCTAGATCTTAGTAAGACACTAATGTATGATTTTCATTATAACTACATCAAAAAGAAGTATGGTAATAAGGCTAAGCTGCTCTTTACCGATACAGACTCCCTAACCTATGAAATCGAAACAGAAGACGTTTATAGGGATTTCTGGAAGGATAAAAATAAATTTGACAATAGCGACTACCCAGAATACTCTCCATATTTCGATAAGACGAATAAAAAAGTAATTGGTAAATTCAAAGATGAGGCTGCAGGAGTTCCCGTTTGTGAATTCATCGGTCTACGATCAAAAATGTATAGCTACATGAAAGACAACCAAACAGGAGGAAAGACTGCTAAAGGGATCAAAAAGAACGTCATTAAAAAGAACATTCAACATGAAAACTATAAAGAGGTTCTATTTAATAACAAATGTATCATACAATGAAAACAATCCGAAGCAATAACCATCAACTTGGAAGCTATGAGCTTAATAAAGTGTCATTATCTTGCTTCGATGACATCTTGCTTCGATGACAAGCGGTATATTCACGATAATGGCGTGACAAGCTATGCATATGGACACTATGCTATTAACAACTAAAATAATATTTTTTTCATTTTTCAATATATCGGTATTCATTAATTTGAAGAAGATATTTTATGACTTCAAATGAAAAGTCTGATAAATCAATTTTCTTCAATCATCATCGACGTATTTGTATTCTCTGTAGGTGTTGATGCTGTGGTTTGTGCTTGTTGTAGCGGTTTGTATTTACTGTAGGGGCTTGTAGCAACTCTAGCACTTCGTCGTTGAGTCTTGAGTTGAATCTTCAATTGATTGATATTTTGCTTTGTCTGAATAACTTCAGCTACAGATCTTCTCTTCTTCTCATAAGAAATAATCTTTTTATACTCTTCCAACGATTGTATTTGTAATGCTACAGCCCTTTCTTCTTTCAGTACATCAACTGCATCCAAATTACAAATAGCTTGTGGCATATCGAAGGAAAACGTCTGATTAGATCCCATAAGACTTTCAAGAGTAAAAATGGAATCGTGAATGTTTTGAACATAAGATTCATATCGACGAGCAGCTTCATCAATACTCAAAGGCATCTTCGATGTTGTTAATTTAAAGACAACCAACTTTTTATCAAAATGTTTTTACTTCTGATACAAATATCAGAAAATTACAAACGAGATACAATTCTGATTGGTTAGAAAAATCATACGACCGTCTCGTGATGACTCATTTGTATGACATCATCGACTTCCTGTGTTTTTTCCGAGAAAGTCATGCATTTTAAAAATATATAGATTCCAAAAATCAAACACAAAAATCAGAAACCATAAAAAAAGAACAACTATAGATTTCATTGAAGTGAACCATTATATGGAAAGTAGTATTTGAGTTGGGTTTGGTTACAGATCATTAAAAATGATCTGGAACCCCCAACTCCTATACTACTAACGCATTTGTACACCGTTAGCCTCGACATAAAGTAAAATATTCACGTTCCAATCCCCTCCTAATATAATTGTGTAGTCAGAATCATTGTATCCCTCATCATAGATGAGCTCAGACAATATTTGGAAGAACAACGATTGCTTAGTGGTGGTATTGGGAGCGTAAATATTTACCAGAAGGAATGGAACATCTTGAATAGTTGTCTCTAGAATGAGGTACCTCCCATCCTCATCCGATCGAATTGATTTCAATTTGAAGTCAAAGGATTTACGTATAAGGATGGCGACCCCACGACTATGGTTAGAGCCATGAGCAAAGTAAATGTCCCCGGACCACTGCTTTTTCCATTGATTTTCAATCTCTTCAGTGCTGTAAGTTTCCTGCAGAAAGCAGATGTCTGAATATTGCTTGTATAGCCAGTTGAAAATGGACTTACGCTTTTCAAAAGTACGGATACCCCGAACGTTCAGCGAAAGAGTTTTAAACTTTAAGTTGTTGAAATCCATTGAAATTTGCATACGTATAGTGGAAAAAAGACAACAACAGTAGCTGTAATTCCCAGAAGGGTCACTGCTACCCGAACAATAAACGCATTCCTGATTTTGTTAAGTGCAAAATGAATAAAGATAGGATAACATACATAACAAAACAAAGAAAACAAGATGAAAAACGTAGCCAGTGTAAAGAATTAAACTGTTGAAGCTACGCTTGGACGAGATCAAGTGTTACACTTTTGTTTAAGTCGAACTTCAGAAAAGAACTAAGGAATATGCTAATCGTAGCTCCCAATAGACACGAAAAAAAATAAGAAGTGAACTACTCTCTGCGAATTCTATAAATAAATAACCTGGAACCTTTTTATAAAAGCTCGAAGCTTAGTAGATGTTCACTACTCAGCACGTTGGCTTAGTGTCGTGAGGCCGGTCTCACCTAGGATATTTAAAGGAAAAAAGTAATTATTTATGATTTTACCTCCACGCCGTCAATAAAGAGTTTATAGGGTTCCGTTCTGCTGAAGGCTGCTCGTTTTCCATCTTTTCTTGCTTGCACCATCTTCGGAATAAGCCTCTTCCTCATATCAATCACCTGCTTAGGTAGATCTGGGCCAATACCGAAATTCGACTGGCTATCGATGTTGCGTCGGCAAGAAAACAGGTTTTTTCGATCTTTATAGCGAAGACAGCGTACTATGATGGCCCTGGGTTTTCTTGTGTTTCGGTCCTTTTTACCGACTCGGTGGACTCTTTGGAACTCAATAGATTGGGCGTTTTCCACATTTAACTCTTTCTCCAAGAAAGCTTTCAAAACGTCTTCAGTGTTCTCTTCCCCTTCAATTTCTGGAATGCCGTAGAAACGAAGATTTTCGCGGCGGCTGTACACTTCATAATTTAAGAGTTGGAGACGCAAGTGATCCAACTCCTGTCGTGACTTCTCTTCGTCATCTCGGAGTTTTCTCTTACTGGTTTCCACTTCATCATTCAGGAATTTTACGCTTGTTTTAAGCGTATTTGTTTCTTCGACTGTATTTCGTACGTCTTCCTTTAAGCGGTGGAATTCGCTTTGAAGGTTTGCGACCGTTTGATTTACTCGATCCATAGAGTCCTGTAAAACATTTATTTGTGTGCCGATGTTTTCCAGTTGACTTAACTTTGATAATATTAGGTCCACTTTGGAGGCGAAATCTTGTGCCATATTGAGGGCAGACAGAACTACGTCTTCAGAATCGTTCTTCGACTTTGGTGGCGATACAATGGCGGGCGGAGCGTTCGCTTGGTCTTCTTTCGCAACTCTCTTTCAACCGCTTCGTTTCGGGGGAAATAGTCTCGCTGGTCGGTGAATTGCTTCCTCTCGTTTTCCGTTTAAACAGAGATGAAAATGGCGATGAAAATTCCATAAAAAGTATCACTGATCGTTTCACTTGTACCTCCGCAAATGTTATCTATTACTTATATAAAAACCAAAGTCAATTCGCGCGCTCTGATTGGTCAATAATCTATGGTTTATTGTACTAGTAAACTCATGGAAATTTCGCGCTTCTTATGAATTATTATATAAAAGCAATATACCACAAGTTTATATGGTTTATAGGCTGATAAAGAACTTGGGATGTTGGAAGGACACTCGAAGAATTCGTAAATCACTCGCCTGCGGCTCGTGATTCACGAATTCTTCGAGTGTTCTTCCAACATTCCGCGTGGTTTATCAGCCTATAAACCATAGAAATTTGTTTTATATTGCTTAAATAACCTGAACATTATGCAAAACGTTATACATCGGCGAAACAGGAAGACGACTTGGTGACCGATTGCGAGAACATCTACGTGATGTTGAGAAAGATGACAAAGATGCATCCAAACCAGTCGCTCGGCATTTTAATCTCCTTAGCCATTCCAAACAACACATGTCGATCTCCGGCCTTTCCCTACATCAAGGTACCACGGAATGCCGTAAAAATCTCGAGCAAAAATTTATCTTAATCCCCACGGTTTCAACGAGCGCTTTTCATTCAGTTAATTTATTCCTGTTTTTCACGTTACCATGTTACCACCAATAGCGTAGCTCCATATACAGTGTATATAAACCATGCACAACCCACAATTCCTCGATTCGCTCCCACGAAGGGCTAACCACAGGCAGACAATCAGAACTGCGTGACGTCACGCACGCTATTTGATCTCATCCATTCTCTCTGTTCTCGGCTGGATTCAAGTGATCGGGAGAAATGGTCCATAAAATACCGACTTTTGCACCTCTTAATCCCAAATGTAGATATAACGTAAGCCAGATGAATGAAGATCACTTACCTTATGCTCTTAGTGTGGTCTTTTGCCTTTTTATGGCGTTTTGAGTCGCTTACCGCTGAACTCCCTCGACAGTAACATAAGGTTAGAACAAGGAATGCAGTTAAAAAGGCCGCCCGCTGCTGAACGCTATCTGAATTTTTTCCATTATCTCCCACTTCCACGCGTCTCTCACCATCAAGCCTCGGGCAAATGAAGGCCAGGTAGTTTTTGAAGATCGATGTGAAAAAACTTGTAACCAGCTTGCTCATAACGACCTAAAGTAACGTCGCGGATTTTCACATTCGTCGCCACATGCCCATCGTCACACGATATCAGCCAAGGTGGTCCATCATAACGGTCGTTATCAAATCTGAATTAAAGACAAATGACCCTCACTGGCTCCCCCAGCGACTCGGCGTGTTTTCTTTAGCGCATCAATTTAGCTTTTATTTTCTAAACACAAATTAAAAAGTAACCTGACAGCATAATTTAGTGTTGTTTTAAAAACACACTTAAATATTTTTTTTGTTGGTATACCAATTTAATAATTGTTTGGCCGATTCGCTGGGGGAGTCGGTAAGGGTCATTTGCATATGAAATAAATCATATGTAAACTGCGGAAATAAAACAAATGAAATCATACGTTTCCGTGAATGAGAAGAGTGTGAACATATGAGCCCTTGATTGACCAGCTCCCAACGTCAGAGGCTTCATAGCTCAGTTGCTTAGAGCATCGCACCGGTATCGCGAGGTCACGGGTTCCAACCCCGTTGAAGCCCTGAAGTTTTTTCAGGCTTCTTTTCACAATTGCATAAATTGCGTTCACAATTGCGAGGATTATTCTTTATTTGATTTCATTTCCGCAGTTCACATATGATTTATTTCATATGCATCATTCACACTCTTCTCATTCACAGGAACATATGAACCCACAATTGACAAGCTCCCAACGTCAGTGGCTTCAGAGCTCAGTTGGTTACAGCATCGGACCGGTATCGTGAGGTCACGGCTTCAAACCCCGTTGAAGTCTTGAATTTTTTTCATTATTCTTTTTGCAATTGCATAAATTGTGTTCACAACTGCGAGGATCATTCTTCATTTGACAGTCAATATTGTTTGTGTTATGGCTTTCTAGGAAACGACAACCCAATAAACGACGGCATAGAAAACCGACTAGCTACAATCCTGGCCAAAAGTTGTTGGGACACCTCCCCTTTTTCGCTCTAAAAACCCACGATTTAAAGTATGTCCTTTACGTTTTGGAAAAAAGACCGATGGAAGTTAGTGTCATAGACGAACTCCCCCTGGCAATGTTAAAATGTAATTGATCCCCCTCTCCCTAGAAATGTTGAACCTTCCTCGCGCGGTGTGTTTTTTGATTATGAATGTTGCGAAGCGGCGCCCACAGGGTGACAAGTCTTGTTATTCATCCTTTCTTGTGGGATTCCAAAAGCGGAAAAATTGCCAACGTACGTTCATCATGTCGTGTCAATTGAACCAAAGAAAACGAAGCTATTCTGATCTCAATGTTTTTTTTCCCAATTTTTCGTCAACATTGACAGGGTTAAGGGGTGGGAGTTGGGCCGTCTTGGGCCTTGTTACTCTTAAGAGAGGCTGTTTGAAGTCATCTGCCATGAACTGTCCCAACACGTTTGACCAGGATAGTATGTAAAAAAGGATTTTTACAAATGTCTGGAAACCGCGAGGAAACCTGCACGATGATGCTCAGTTTATTTCGTACTGTTTATTTTGTACTGATTAACGTACAAACAGGGCAATCCTTAGCTCGTGCAATATACTACGCTGCTGGGGTGACTCTTGTGACAAGCGCGCAATTAATGTTGCAACATTGAGAAACATTTGACACAGAAATTTGTGTTCGCAACGCCAAAAAAGCCGTTTTCGGACGTGGCTTTCCGACGTTGATACAGGCAAGATCATTGGGAGGGTGAATAACAGAATAGAAGCCATCCTTGCCTCTAAATGGTACAGAACAGTACAGGACAGGTCGCGAATTTGTAATTGCGTACATGTTAAATCAACATAGCACAAATCATGATTTTTTTGATATGATTTATTTCATATATCATTTACACTAAAAAACCACAATTGGCTCTAAATAAGTCTGTTACCAAAATCCGTCGATGATGGTTGCGTGACAACGAAATCCTTTCAATGTAACGACGTGGTACCGTCATTTCTCACTTGAGGCACGAACATTTCTCATCTTGTTCTCTCAAATTATCTGACATTATGTTCGTTCGTTAGCGATTACATGTGGCTGGATAGTATTACCAAGTTTAAATCTTCAAGATAATATTCTTTTCACAAAAGATATTGACCTTACTTCGCGTTGCGAACATTTCTCACCAAGTGCAAACCTTAAAAAAAATTTCTTCCTGACATATTTTTTAGACAACGGGTTGAGAAATGATGAAATACTGAGAAAACCTGTTCCATGTTACCACAAAACGGTTTTGTGATAAGTGGTACATAATATCAGAGTTTAGGGACGTGATGAAATGAATTTTTGACGAGTAAACCCACTGCAGATTGAGGAATCACTGGTGAGAAATGTGCAGTACTCAGACTTTGCCTTTATAAACGAGAGCTGTGACTACCGATTGCGTTACTCCCTTAAAGCCTTGGCCTGAATAATTTAACTTACATCATAAAAACTTAGGCGCTGACATTTCGCTTTCTTCTTTCTATTCCCCGAATTTATTACGGTCTCCATACGCAGTGCATCACCTGAACTGAGTCGGGTCGTTGCTGTTGACGACCCGACTCAGCGGATGTCGGGTCGTAAAGTTTAAAAGGAAGTAAGCTTTACTCCCGGAAGTCAAACGGCCTGGGGTACCAGATGTCTGGTCGTGAAGTTTAAAAAGGAAGTAAGCTTTACTGCCGGAAGTCAAATGGCCTGAGACAGCTTCAAATATCTGGACGGATCGTGACGATCCCATCAGGTCGTGACGACCCGTCATTTGAAAAGTCGACCCGACTATTAGAAATGTCAGGTGGTGAGAGACAGGAAAAAGCCTCGATGAATACTGGAGGCCGTGGCTAGAATAGTGCTCAAAAATAATGACTGACTGTAATAGCGCTCCAAAATGTCGAATGCTTTGTTCTTCAAGCGTACGCTTTCTAAAAGCATCCAAAAATGGTTACTATTTATATGCCTCGTTCTTTAAGCCACGAGTCCAAACAAGCGCGCGTTACTCGAGTATACCTCGTTGTATAAACCACCAGCAGAAAGGCGCAACAAGCGCGCTACACATGTGTATGCCTCGTTCTCTAAGCCACAAGCAGAAAGAAGCGCGCGTTACTCATGTATATGCCTCGTTCTTTAAGCCACGAGTCCAAACAAGCGCGCGTTACTCGTGTATACCTCGTTGTTTAAACCACAAGCAGAAGGCGCAACAAGTACGCTACTCATGTCTATGCCTCATTTTTTAAGCCACGAGCAGAAAGAAACGCGCGTTACTCATGTATTTTCCTTTTCCTTAAGCCACGAGTCCAAAAATAGCGCGTTACTCTTGTATACCTCGTTGTTTAAACCGCAAGCACAAAGGCACAACCGACACAAACAAGAGTTCTACACGTATGTATGCCTTGCTCTTTAACCCACGAGGAGAAACAAGAGCGCGTTACTTATGTATATGCCTCGTTCTTTAATCCACGAGTCGAAACAAGTGCGCGTTACTCGTTTACACCTCGTTCTTTAAACCACGGTGGAAAAATGCATCTCATCAACAGAAATAACAACATGGCGGGAGATCGAAGAGAGCCCGCTACACATGTGTATGCCTCGTTCTCTAAGCCACGAGCAGAAAGAAGCGCGCGTTACTCATGTATATAACTTGTTCTTTTTAAAAGCGCGTTACTCGTGTATACCTCGTTGTTTAAACCACAAGCAGAAAAGCTCGACAATAATATCGCAGTAACCTTAGCTTACACAAACAAAACTTGAAGATGTAGTAAGAGATGAACTGGAAGGTGAAATTTCTCTTAAGGAATGTCGAGACATTCTATGTACTTTTAAAAGGGGAAAATCGCCAGGAGATGATGGTTTTACATGGGAGTTTTACAATTGCTTCTTTGATATACTCGGCCAAGACCTTGTAGACAGTTTCAATGCCTCGTACAACGCAGGTGAGATGAGTCTCTCAAAACGCCGAGGCGTTATAACGCTCATTCCGAAGGAGGAATCCGATCTTTCCTCCCTCAACAATTGCAATTATAAAATTGCGTCCAAAGTGATTGCTAAAAGATTAGAAAAAGTCCTCCCGCTTCTAATTAGATCAGACCAAACTGAATTCATAAAAGGGAGATACATTGGTCAAAATATTAGATTAATTTAATGACATTTTGGAACAAACAAGACTCCAAAACATCCCGGGTATTCTCTTGCAATTGGATTTTCAAAAAGCCTTTGATACAATTGAATGGAAATTTATCCAACGTAATTGGGTCATGGTATGCTATATAGTCTTGTGTTAGTTATGTCCTTGCTATCCTAATACTTTTTAATATTTAGTTTATAACGGTTAGTTCTCGTTCTTAGCTGAATTTTCGTAGTTTTAGATTTATCATATTATTAACTCGTATTAGCCTTATAATTACTTTCATTTTTATGTCCGTATAAACACGCCCTCCATGGAAACCAGCTTAGTGTTGTTGGGGCTAGCGTGTTTCTTGATTTAAATAAAGTATACCTACCTACCTACCATGACATTGTTTAATTTCGGAGAGTGTATTCAACGTTGGGTCTCTACCTTTTACACTAATACCCAGAGTTCCGTTCTAAATAATGGTTTCAGTACAAACTATTTTGCACTTTCAAGAGGAATCAGACAAGGATGTCCCTTATCCCCCTAGCTCTTTATTTTGGCAGTCGAACTTTTAGCTTGTAAGGTTAGACAAGATAAGGAAATCCAGGAAGTCAATGTCTTTCAAAGGGAATTTAAAATAAGTCAATTCGCCGACGACACCACCCTTTTGAACAAGAATAGAAATTCAGTTAGAAGAGCCATCACTGTATTAGACAAATTTGGTGACATATCTGGCCTAAGATTAAACCCATCGAAAACCAAAGCTCTGTGGCTTGGACCTTGGAGACATTGTAAAGAGAACCCTTTGGATTCAAGTGGCCTGAAGAGCCCGTTCGAGTCTTAGGGAGGTACATTTCTTATGATGAAAAGCGAAATGAAAAATATAATTTTAAGACAAAACTACAGAAATTGCAAACGGTCTTCGACATCTGGAATTGTCGCAATCTTACATTATTTGGAAGATGTCTCATAGCCAAAAGCCTTAGAATCTCGCAGCTGGTTCATACGATTTCAAGCCTTAACATCTCTAATGACTATATCCATGCTGTAAATTCTCTGATTTTTAAATTCATCTGGAAAAAGAAAAAGGATAAAATTAAACGTAAAGTAATGGTCTCTGACTACGACAAAGGAGGTTTACGCGCACCTAGTATAGATGTCAAGGCAAAATCGTTGAATCTAGCATGGATTTCCAGACTTCTATCGGAAGAAAACACTTCCGAGGAATCCTGGAAGATTATCCCCAGCTACCTGCTTGATAGGTTTGGTGGTCTCAACTTTTGCTGAGATGTAATTACGACCCAAAGTTTCTGGCGCGGATTAAATTGCCCCAGTTTGATAGATCAATCCTTCAAAATTTCTTAGAGCTTAAATCATCCTACAAAGATTCTTCAAGTCAGGAATTTGTCTTATTTAATAACAAAGAGATTCTATTGGATGGATCCACTATCTTCTATAGAAATTGGTATGACAAAGGCGTTTACCTTATCCAAGACCTTTTGAATGTGGATGGTAAATTTCTGCGGTACTCAGAATTCCTAGAGAAATACCATATAAAGTGTAATTTTCTTGTCTATCTGCAAGTAATCCCTAGTCATCTCCTGGAGAAGGCGAGGGACACCACAATAGATAAAACAAATTTCTTTGTCAGAATGCATGTTTCCACTCTCCACAGAAATCTCTATAAATTCCTTGCAATGAAAAATAAAGATTATTATTGTTTATTCATCAACAATGAGAAAATCGAACTCAAGGCAAAAACAAAATGGGCTCGAGACTTACAAGTAGACCAAATCCCTCTAGAGTCGTATTTTGGTGATATTAAAAGCATATGCAAAGATAATAAGCTAAGAGAATTCTACTTTAAACTCCTACATAGAACGATCGTTTCCAAAAAGGAGCTGTTCATATATGGTATAGAAGACAATATGCTTTGTGAATGGTGCCAAATGAATGACTCAATAATTCACTCTTTCCAAAATTGTACTTTGACTAAACAATTCTTTTCGGAAGTTATAAAATGGTTCAATAATGAAATGCTACCTCCCTACGTTTCTCACAGATGGAAATATTTTTTGGTAGAAAAATTGTTGGTAAAAATACAGAATCGCATTTTGTTAAAAAGCTCACTTCACCCTCCTGTATGCCAAATACTATTTATATAACAAAAAGTTATTGCGTAATGAAATTTCAGTGTTCGACTTTATAGCAAATCTCAAACAGAAATATCCTTTGGAAGGGCTTAGCGTGTAACACTCTTCCTTATCATAAAATACTGTAAAATATATATGTAGACGGATTGATTAGATATTACGTTGCGTATAGTTATGTGTATGTGCTGCCGTCGGCAATACTGTACATGTTAAATTATCATGTAATTGCGTATTCTTACAACTAATAATTTTAAAAAAATCCTTAGCTTACACTAACACGCTTACACTGACAACTCTGTCTGTCCACTCGACAACCGCTTTCTCCATTCGAACGACTCGTACGACTCGACAACACTACCGCAGTGACCCTTGTCATATCTAACTCGCTCAAAACTTCGAAGTAACCCTAAGGAGATGCATTTCTCCACTCGATAATTTCTCTGTCGACTCGACAATCATATGACGGGTCGTGACGATCCGAGACGGATTGACTCCATCCGACAACATTTCTGACTCCCCCTCTAGCGTTATGCTAAAATAGTTCTAAGTCCCTCGAAAAATGACTTTCGGTAAGTCGGGTCGTCTTTTCATATGACGGGTGGTGACGATCCGAGTCGGATCGACTCTCTCCGACAACATTACGTTGCAATTGTTCTATTTATCAAGCCAAATGAGTTCCGGTAAGTCGGGTCGTCTTTTCATATGACGGGTCGTGACAATCCGAGTCGGATTGAATCTATCCGACAACATTTCTGCCCCCCTCGATAGCGTTATGCTGAAATTGTTCTAAGTCTATCGCCAAATGACTTCCGGTAACTCGGGTCGTCTTTTCATATGACGGGTCGTGACGAAACGAGTAGGATCGACTCTATCCAACAAAATTTCTGACCCCTCCATAGCTTTATGCTGAAATTGTTCTAAGTCTGTCGCCAAATGACTTCCGGTAAGTCGGATCGTCTTTTCATATGACGGGTCGTGACGATCCGAGTCGGATCTACTCTATCCGACAACATTTCTGACCCCCTCTCGAGCGTTATCCTGAAATTGTTCTAAGTCCTCGCCAATGACTTCCGGTAAGTCGGGTCGTCTTTTCATATGACGGATCGTGACGATCCGAGTCGGATCTACTCTATCCGACAACATTTCTGACCCCCTCTCGAGCGTTATCCTGAAATTGTTCTAAGTCCCTCGCCAATGACTTCCGGTAAGTCGGGTCGTCTTTTCATATGACGGGTCGTGACGATCCGAGTCGGATCTACTCTATCCGACAACATTTCTGACCCCCTCTCGAGCCTTATCCTGAAATTGTTCTAAGTCCGTCGCCAATGACTTCCGGTAAGTCGGGTCGTCTTTTCATATGACGGATCGTGACGATCCGAGTCGGATCTACTCTATCCGACAACATTTCTGACCCCCTCTCGAGCCTTATCCTGAAATTGTTCTAAGTCCCTCGCCAATGACTTCCGGTAAGTCGGGTCGTCTTTTCATATGACGGGTCGTGACCATCCGAGTCGGATCGACTCTATCCGACAACATTTCTGACCCCCTCTATAACGTTATGCTGCAATTGTTCTAAGTCTGTCGCCAAATGACTTCCGGTCAGTCGGGTCGTCTTTTCATATGACGGGTCGTGACCATCCGAGTCGGATCGACTCTATCCGACAACATTTCTGACCCCCTCTATAACGTTATGCTGCAATTGTTCTAAGTCTGTCGCCAAATGACTTGCGGTAAGTCGGGTCGTCTTTTCGTATGACGGGTCGTGACGATCCGAGTCGGATCGACTCTATCCGACAACATTTCTGACCCCCTCTCGAGCGTTATCCTGAAATTGTTCTAAGTCCCTCGCCAATGACTTCCGGTAAGCCGGGTCGTCTTTTCATATGACGGGTCGTGACGATTCGAGTCGGATCGACTCTATCCGACAGCATTTCTGACCCCCTCTCGAGCGTTATCCTGAAATTGTTCTAAGTCCCTCGCCAATGACTTCCGGTAAGTCGGGTCGTCTTTTCATATGACGGGTCGTGACGATTCGAGTTGGATCGACTCTATCCGACAACATTTCTAAGCCCCTCTATAGTGTTATGCTGCAATTGTTCTAAGTCTCTCGCCAAATGAGTTCCGGTAAGTCGGGTCGTCTTTTCATAGCGGGGCCCCGCGGCCCCCAAGCGGAGCAGCATAGTTAAGAAAATATGGTAACCCATCTGTCCGAGAAAATTTGGGTTTGATCCGCCCTTCCATGTATGGGATGTGGAATGTCCCATTAATTGTAGCCTAATAATAATAATAATAATAATCCAACATGACGGCCATACTCCAGTTGACCACCTAGTTTACAGCGTACATGTTTGATATTGGACATCCTCGGACATCCATGTTGTGGTGAATTGACACATGTCAAGACAAGGCATCCACTGACCAGTATCGCGTGACCATATCGCGGGCTCAAGTTTAAAGTTCATTGAGGTCAGCTGTTTTTTTTAAGTTGACCGCTGCCCAGGTACTGGCTTTCGATTGGATCACAGGCTCAAGCCAAGTGTGGGACACCCAAACCAAGACGAGGCTTCATTTTTCGCGCGCTTTCTGCGGCTCGACATTTCACATTCAGTTGGTTTCTTCATTTTGAGCAAAACAACTTCACTTTCTTTGGAAGTTCTTCGCGTAAAAGGTATAAAAATCAGGAACTAGTTCTAAGATACTCCATGACGTGAAGTTTCAAGTGATAGAAAAAGGGAGAGCAAAAGATTTTTCTTAGGAAAAGCTTAAAACTTGGATCCACTCGCATAGCGCTCGGATTGTGTGGCTGAAAAACAACATGATTATACGGTTAAAGGGCTTTCACTTTACTGCGGCATCTTGCAGCTCACCAAGAAAGGTCACTTAACAGTTCACCGGCATTAATGGGAGGAACGAGTAGCTCAAATTCAGTGGAAGAAGTTCTTCCTTTGGACAAACCGCTTGCTATTTTCAGTCATTCGTGTTTTTTATCAAAGTGGATACATATTTGCAAGAACCTCTACAACACAGGTAAATTAAATAAATTGAAGCTTAACATTTGGTTTAATCGTTGCTACCTTTGTTTGGGAATGAAAATTGTATTTTTCTTTCGAATAGACATAAATAACCATCATCTCTACTCGTTTTGTACGCAAAGAAGTAGTTGAATTGTTTGTTTGTTTGTTCTGGTGTTTTGCTTGCAAGCGATCACGAGCGAGTGTTTTTACTCCGCTTGGCTGACTGTTTTTCGATGTCTGTGCCTCAACAGCGTTAAGAAACGTTTGCCCTTATCTTATTAACACGTAATCGCAATGCGTCATCGTAAAAAAAAGGATTAAAGATTAAACATTTTCATCCAACATCGTGTTTGTCAAACATAACGTTGGGTGGCTAAGCGCACAAACAAATGTTTCATCAAACACCGTATTATCGCTGAAATTTCGACGTTGTTTGGTTCATTTGGTTGCTTTTTACCCGCTGTGTACGGTTTGTTGGTTGGAGTGGCTAACTGATCAAACATTTGTTGTTAACGCGAAATGTTGGCTGAAAATGTTTGATCTCGATCAAACATGGAAATCCATTTAAATACAATGTTGAGAGATGTGGCTAAACGGTCAAACACGCTCGTCCAACACGATGTTGGACGATGTTGATCGTTTTTTGATTGTTAAAATTTGTTTTCGAACAAACATACGCCCGTGTATTGTTTTCCAGTTGTGATGTTTTGAGGTTTTGAATCGCGGTCAATTCCGTTGACTGCTCTAAACATAAAATATTGGCGCAAGAGAGGAAAGCCATGCGAAGTTGTTCAATACCAGTACAAAAAAATTATAATCATGGAGCTCCGTTTTTAGGCTTGGATAAATCTATATATTATGGCGGGTCGTGACGGTCCGAGTCGGATCGACTCTATCCTACAACATTTCTGACCCAATCTATAACGTTATGCTGCAATTGTTCCAAGTCTCTCCCCAAATGAGTTCCGATAAGTCGGGTCGCTTTTTCATATGACGGGTCGTGACCATCCGAGTCGGATCGACTCTATCCGACAACATTTCTGACTCCCTCTCTAGCTTTATGCTTAAATTGTTCTAAGTCCCTCGCCAAATGACTTCCGGTAAGTCGGGTCATCTTTTGATATGACGGGTCGTGACGATACGAGTCGGATCGACTCTATCCGACAACATTTCGGACCCCCTCTATAGCGTTATCCTGAAATAGTTCTACGAACTGGATTCCTGTGAGACGGGTCGTCTTTTTCTACCTGGCCGTCACTTACAGAAGGGTTCATGGTTAGAGACGCGTGGGAGAAAATGGGCAAAATTCAGAAGGCGTTCAGCAGCGGGAGGCCTTTTTAATTGCATGCCTTGTTCTAATCTTCTACTATTGTCAAGGGAGTTCAGCGGTAAGTTATGCTGTCAGGTTATTTTAAATTTGTGTTTAGGAAATAAAAGCTAAATTGATGCGCTAAAGAAAACACGCCGAGCCGCTGGGGGAGCCAGTGAGGGTCATTTGTCTTTAATTTAAACTTGATAACGACCGTTAAGATGGACCACTTGGCTGATATCCTTTGACGATGGCGATGTGGCGACGAATGTGAAAATCCGCGACGTTACTTTAGGTCGTTATGAGCAAGCTGATTACAATTTTTTTGTCATCGATCTTCAAAAACTAGGTGGCCTTCACTTGCCCGAGGCTTGATGGTGAGAGACGCGTGGAAGTGGGAGATAATGGACAAAATTCAGAAGGCGATCAGCAGCGGGCGGCCTTTTTAACTGCATGCCTTGTTCTAATCTTATAATACTGTCGAGGGAGTTCAGCGGTAAGCGACTCAAAACGCCATAAAAAGGCAAAAGACCACACTAAGAGCATAAGGTAAGTGATCTTCATTCATCTGGCTTACGTTATATCTACATTTGGGATTAAGAGGTGCAAAATACGGTATTTTATGGACCATTTCTCTCGATCACTTGAATCCAGCCGAGAAATAGCGTGCGTGACGTCACGCAGTTCAGATTGTCTGCCTGTGGTTAGCCCTTCGTGGGAGCCAATCGAGGAATTGTGGGTTGTGCATGATTTATATACACAATATGGAGCTACGCTATTGGTGGTAACATGGTAACGTGAAAAACAGGAATAAATTAGTTGAATGAAAAGCGCTCGTTGAAACCGTAGGGATTAAGAGTGCCGATTTAAAAGATAAATTTTTCCTTGAGATTTTATGGCTTTCTGTGGTACCTTGATGTAGGGAAAGGCCGGAGATCGACATGTGTTGTTTGGAATGGCTAAGGAGATTAAAATGCCGAGCGACTGGTTTGGATGCATCTTTGACATCTTTCTCAACATCACGTAGATGTTCTGGGAATCGGTCACCAAGTCGTCTTCCTGTTTCGCCTATGTATAACCTTTTGCATAATGGTTATGTTTTACACTTGCGGAGGTACACGTGAAACGATCAGTGATCTTAACAGATCGCTTAGGGCCCGATATGTAGTCAGTGTTTTGAATGAAAGGACAAGTTTTGCATTGCGAGTGCGCGCATTTAAAGGTGCCAGGTTGCTCAATTGTTTTGAATGCGCTTCTGACTAAAAAGTTGGCCACATTTTTGTCACGTTTGAATGAAGTCAGTGGTGGTTGCGAAAAGATTCTAGCAGTTTCTGGATCATTTTGCAGTATTTTAAAGTTATTAAGAATGATGGTTTTTACTGGGTTATTATGAGCGTTAAATGTAAGGTTGAATGGAATTCTGTCATTCTTTTCCTTTTGTGACGTCTGTAGAGCTGACTGTTGATCAAATTGCTGGGCGAGGTGATGGCCCGATTGAACCACAGAATCAGGATAGCCGCATTTCTCTCAGTCAACACGCACTTGAAATTTTCCGTGATTTGAATCTCGCCGGCGAAGACAAACTAATTTTCACTATGGATATTACACCTCTATACACCGTCATTCCTAACGGTGAAAGTTTTCAAGCACTCAAGTATTTTTTCGATCAACGCACCGTCCAGGAACCAAGCTCGGAAACGCTACTCTGCCTAGCTGAACTAGTTTTAACACTTAACTGTTTTTCATTCGCTGATAGCTTTTACAAACAAATTAATGGTGTAGCGATGGGCACAAAAATGGGACCTTGCTTCGCCAATGTTTTTGTAGGTTACGTCGAGCACCAATTCTTCAATCAGTACAACAGCCCTAAACGAACTCTACGGTCGTTTCATTAACGACTGCATTGGCGCAATGTCATCTAGCAAGGAGGAACTCAATCAATTGATAACCTCCGTTAATTCCTTTCATCCGGCTCTAAAATATACCTGGGAAATTTCGGAAACTTCGCTGGCTTTTCTAGATATCAACGTTTCTATCAGTGGCAACGGCTTATGTATCAGTGTGCAACACAAACCCACCGATTCTCACAGTTATTTGTTGTATTCATCTTCACATCCATCTCATGTCAAAAACGCCGTTCTCTATTCTTAATTTCTTAGACTTCAACGTCTGTGTACTAATGATTTTTCCAACAAATCAGAGAAAATGTGCCAGTTCTTCGAGAAACGCGGCTATCCTTATTCTGTGGTTTAATCTGGCCAATTTGCATTTTTCTTTGCGAGACGCCTCCCCCCAAACCATACTCGCAGTGAAGTGATAAATATCAGCTGTTTGGATGGTCGAAAAACCTCGAAACAGTCACACGCGAGTCAGTCACGCAAGTTTCGTCCAGAATTACAGAAATAGAAGCATTTACTGAAACCGCCACCTCCAGCAGAGCCACCAAGAAAACAGCCCAAACTGAGAGTATCAGCTGATAGTATCAGCTGGTGGACTAAACCAATGGCCAAACGAGTAAGTGAAGATCTCATATGGATCGTCTAGGAGAAAGTGGAGAAACTAAATTACATTGATGAAAGAATTGCCTATGAAGAAAAAAGGGGGTATGGCGCATAGCGAGACAGCTAGATGCTAGACGATTCCATGTGGAGAAGTGAATTGTGAAATACATGAGACAGTGGATTAGCGGAGAAGTGCTTGGTGACTATTTGAAAGCCGTAGAAGCTCCATCATCCTCCGGGTCAAAGGCCACACAGACAGAAAAGTGTGCACAAGAAGCTAGTAGTAGTTCACGTTTTGAAACCTTCTATGAAGCCGTTTACAGTATCGTTGTGATGACTCTTTTTTTTTTTTTATTTGCTGAAACAAATTCAGTAATACAGAGCTACAGTACAGAATAATACACTACATTACAATATATTATCGTTTTACCGTGCTATGTTTTAAACATTACATTTGTGGAAAAACATGAGCGAAAAGAAATTAAAATTGAAATACAACATGAAGTTACAAAAGGACATGCAGATACGAGAAAAAAAAGCGAGCTAGATAAAAATAGAAAACACAAATAAGCAAAATAAAACAAAACGGAGCAATACAGAGCTGGTACTAGTACAGGCCAAGCTACAATATTTACCATCTATCGGCGCTGATTTAAGCTTTAAAGAGAGTCTTATTTCAGGTTAGAGAAGAAAAGCGTCAATTACGTCTTGCGAGGATAGGGTCATACAGATATCCAGTTGAAATACAGAAGTTTTTTAAAGCTCAATATACACTGCAAGAGGTTCCCACTTTTTCCTGTCACCACCTTTTGTCTCCAGCTCGTATCTTGATTTCAGAAAAAGCAGATAATGCTCAAAGTGGGGTAAAGTTTCGTTTGTTTTAGCAAGCCAGATATGATATCGTGCTAGCAGTAAACAGTAGTTAATTTGGAGGGCATATTTCGAGGTGTCAGGCTTTAGTCCGAGAGCAGTAATATTCAGTAGTGTGAAATTGTTCTGTATAATATTCAAATTTTGTAGCCATTCCACTATACTTTTCCAGAGCTTAGAGGTTTTTTGACATGTCCAAAAAAGATGTATTAGTGTTTCAGGCGCGTTTTGACAGAAGGTGCAATTTTCATTTTCCTTCAGCTTAATTTTGAACAGGAAATTGTTAGTTGCCAGACGTCTGTGAAGAAGTTTAAAATGGAATTCTATTAACTTTGTGCTTTTGGTGCACCGCAAAGCCAAAAGATATGCCGAGCTCCAGTCGAGGTTTTCACTGCTCAAACTGCAGTCCATAAGCCATTTCTTTTGGCTATTCCTTGGAGCTCCACCTTTGTTTCTGACTAAGGATTTATATACCAGTGCACTAACTTTTTTGGACTTTAAAAGTTTTGTGCTAAGAGGTTCGTATTCTTGTTTATCATCGTTCACTTGCTTGAGGCTGCTATTGCCAAGTGCCTTGACAGCTGATATAAGGCCGTAAAAACGAAGTGGAGCAGCATTCAGGTCGTATTTTACCTGGAAATCTTTTAGAGAAAGGTAGCTATTGCATTCTGGTTTTTGCAAATGTTTTACTTTAGTAATGCCTTTTGAGCACCAGTCCTTAAAGAAGATTGGTTTGTTTTCTATTCTTATTAAGGAATTGTGCCATAGGTTTTGTTCTTGGAAATGCTCCAAAGACACTAATTGCTGTTCGAAATTAACTTCCGCCCAAATTTCCAATATTTCTTCGAGAAACACGTCGGAGACTATGATCGACTTTTTTGTATCTTTTGTATTAAGGTTACCAATAAATACGTTTTTGCCTCCGTGATTTTTCAAGGCTAAGTCGATAAAAACTTTCCATTTTCCGTTGTTCGTGGCATCCAAGTATTTTTTTATCCAAGTTGTTTTAAGCGATTTGTTGAAAGAGACAAGGTCAATCATCTTAAGGCCACCCTCGCAATAGTCATTAATCATAATTTTTCGTTTGATTTTGTCTCCCTTCCCGTTCAAAAGGAATTGATAAAACAATGTATTAATCTCATTTATTGCATGATAATTGGAAGGCATGGGAGATAGCAAATAGACTAGTTGCGAGGCGGCTAAGGACTTAAGCACGGTGATTCGCCCCAGCATGGTTAGCCTACGATACTTCCAGCAGCTCAGAATTTTTCTTATCTTTTCAATCTTTTCATTATAATTTAAGCGTGCAGATATTTCAGGTTTGACTGACAACCACAACCCTAAGGTTTTCACCTTACATTTCGGCCACTTAAAATCCCTTCCTGGCAAAATAAGCTGCTCATTGCCAATGCTGGAACCTATCCAAAGAGCTTCCGTTTTTTGTTATTTAGTCTGAGACCCGAGACTTTACTGAAGTCATCTAGCAAATTAAGTGCTGAAGCAAGCGCTTCTCTTGAGCCATCCAAAATAAGTGTGGTATCGTCTGCATATTGGCTAATTTTAATTTTGTTATTGTCAACAGAGATGCCTTTTATGTTTACGTTGTTTCTAACTGCCTTGGCTAACACTTCAGCGGAAAGAATAAATAGATATGGCGACAAGGGGCAGCCTTGTCTAACGCCTCGTAGAGTCTGGAAAACGTTGGTTGACCACCCGTTATTTAGAACACAACTTTCCGTTTCGCAATAGAGAACTTTTACCCGATTAATGATCGATGGGCCAAACCCGAAGAAGCGTAAGGAGTTAACGATAAAAGACCATTCGAACGAGTCTATAAAGAGCAGTAAACCAGGAATATTTTCCTTTGCGGCATATTGGATGATGCAGTCTATGAGACGGATATTTTCTCCAATAAATTTGTTCTTCATAAATCCTGTCTGATCGTTGTTTATGATGCTGGGAAGTACAGATTTGATTCGATTTGCAAGAGCTTTTGCAGCGATCTTATAGTCCGTGTTTAAAAGAGTTATGGGGCGCCAGTTTTTTATGTAGTACAGTTCCGCATCCTTTTTCGGAATAAGCTTAATGACACCCCGTCTTTGTGTTATGGAGAGGCAGCCAGATTCAAAGGCATAGTTGAGAGCCGAAACTAACAAAGTGGAAATATCTTTCCAAAAAATTTTATAAGACTCGGCTGGTAGGCCATCTGTTCCAGGCGTTTTGTTTGAATCCATACTCTTTACAGCTTCTGCGCATTCTTTTTCGAATAAAAAGCCTTCGCAAAAATTTCGTTCCTCGTGACTTAAGACAGTTTCGTTCGCTTGTTGAAAGAAGTCCGATGCAAAGTCATTGTTGACTTTGGAAGTGTAAAGGTGTTTGTAGAAGGATTCACATTCAGATAGGATTGCTTTGTCGGAAGTGGCGAAATCTGTCTCGTTAATTTTCAGTTGACTAATTGTCCCTTGTTTAAAATGTATCTTTTCAAGATTAAGAAAGTACTTGGTGTTTCTTTCTCCTTCATTATACCACAGGGACTTTGATCTGAGAATTGCACCTTTAGTCCGATGTTCGATTATTTTTTCGAGATCGCGTTTTAATAAATTGATTCTCTCTATAATACTATGATTTTGGGGTTCATTATTGTTTGCCATGTCAAGTTGTTTTTGTAGTATGGTTATTGTATTTTCCAGCTCGTTTTCTCTCTTTGTTGTTGCTGATTTGTAATAAGCAGCGTAAGAGATTGACTTCTCTCGTACTTTAAGTTTTACCATCTGCCAGAGTAAGGCGGGATTTACCGAGACATCATTTTCATATTCAATTACGGTTTCTTGAATTGTTGTTCTTATTTCTTCGAGGTACCTGGCGTCAGACAGAAATGAAGTGTTCAACTTCCAAAACCCTTTTCCCCTCGGATTTGAATGTAAGGATAAGCTAAGGGCAATCATGGAATGATCAGTTTTAAACCCTGGAATAATATCTGCCTGAGTGATATTACAAATAGATGATTGGCTTACAAGAAAAAAATCAAGTCTGCTGTGGATGTCAGGTTGCCGTTGGCGCCAAGTATATCTCGTGGCCTCCGGGTTGAGAATTCTCCATGCATCAGACAATTCGAGGCTCTCGGAGAGATCCTGTACTACTTTCAAAGCATTCTTATGAGTTTTCGCGAGGCCTCCTTTTTTGTCCTTATTAAGGTCAAGCACTAAATTAAAATCGCCTCCAATTATAATTTCTTCGCAGTGGAAGCTGGATAAGTGATCAAAAAAGGCACGAAAGAAGTTTGGATGATGAACTCTTGGATATCATTTGGTTTTGAGGTGTGTAGGGATGAGAAAAATAAATTGTATGCAAACGGTTCACACGAGGAAATCATTTGTTGGAAACCTCGTAGTTGTAGTTAATGTAAAAGGTTGCGGTATAGATTGGAAGACTATTGGAAATAAATAAATAAATAAATAAATAAAAGAGTGTATGGAAAGAAAATCTGTGTCATTTTTGTGAAGTTGTTTAGCAAAATGATGGGGGAGAGGGAGTTTTACATTACCCTTTCGAGTGACAAGACTCCTGAATTTCCCAGATGCCTTTCGGGTACGTTTCCCCTCCCCGGTTGAGTATTTACAACCGGGATGGGAAGTAGCCTTGAGTAGTTTGGCGATAAATGATATGGGGCAGATGTTAGTTTATTTCACAATCAAGCGGATAAGGTTTTATTAGCTTCCGATGTGAAAGTGACAAAAAAAGATAAACCAAACATAAAGAAACAATCACCACTCAAATCACACTTGCTGATGTGGTCGCTCGAAATGCAAACAACCGATGAGAAACGCAGAAGAATTTATGAAAGGATCGATAGATTAGTGGTTAAACAAACTCAACGTTGACGATCATGATGGCGGTACCATTGAGACTCGACCCACCATCACGTGGGATAACGCGCGAGAGGGGAATTGCAAATGATCGTGGATGATATAAAGGATAGTACCTTTGAATTAAATAAAATGCTTGGTTTCAAAATGGGGTGGATGAAAACCGATCCTCATCAGGATGTTGTCATAGATAGAGACGTGGTCGTTGGATTGCGCAAATTTCAAGGTGGAAATCGCCGCTATTAGGGTCACGGAGAAGAGCCGAGTACGAACGGTAACAACATACTCAATTGGCATAGATTAAGGGATACAATCGTGTTTTCAAGCAAAGTCTAATGGCGATTTATTAATGTCGACGATGCCTACGATTCTGTGGTGGGTAAAATTAACGAGAAAGAGAGTTTGTTGGCCTTTTCGTATCTGGTTACTCCGCCTATCTCAGGGGCACCCAACGAGCCAAGTCAACCAAAAGTTGTAGAAAGGCATTTTTAAGTACGTTATGGTGTTTGAAGTCTGTTTAAAGGGATGTTTTCATGAGCTAGAAGAAGTTCATCTGTTCGGATTCCCTAGCTGAAATTTCAATTGCCCGAAAATGTTAGGGAACAAAATCTTCCTTTGAGAAAATGCAAGCTGAAATGAACTTTCCACGAACTTTCTAGGGAAATATTTTCTTTCCGAAAATGCTAGTTGACGTTTTTTACTGCCAAAAACAGCAATTACGACCTTTTCGAAAACCTCAGGGGCTATGATTTCCCAATTGCGAATCTTTTAGGCCACGTTTTAGCTACTAAAATCCGAGTGCACTCTTTAATCGACGCCGAAAGCACAAGGCGAACTACCCTCCACGGAACAGATATCTACCGAATCTTGTCGTTGGGTGTCCCTGCCTATCTTCGGGAATAGAAAGACAGATTTGTTAAGGGATGTGACGCATTTCGAGAAAAAAGCAGGTGTGGCCTATTTCGAATCCGCGCGCGAACAGTTTCGTGGAGTGCGATATTACTAGGCTCGATTTCCGCCGCTCACGCCGCCCGGACCCGCGTGAGCGGCGGAAATCGAGCCTACGATATTACAAGCTCGAGGTAGTGTCAGTTGCTATAACGGATGCCTTTGGGATTCATCTTCCACCCACGCACGTTGAACGAACGAAAACCCTACTGATGCTGCATTTTAAACAGCGAGACGTATAAATCACACCGCTCGGACGTTATCATCCGTAGTTGAAATCATGGCTTTTCTCCCGACACACGTTAGTCTCTTTCATTGGCAGATGTTAAGAAGGGTGAGTAAATCCCTTGTGGTGGTGTTGCGACCGGAAACCCTACAGAATATAGAATTTGACCGTGAGCTACCTTTTAACTGTGATCGATGTGTTGTCGAAGTACGCCTGGGTAAAACCATTAAAAAACAAGACGGGAAAAGAAGTAGTCAAGGCCTTTGACAGTATTATGAAGACAAGTAAAAGACTACCTCAAAATTTGCAAACGGATAAAGGCAGAGAATTTTACAATGGAACCATGCAACAGTGGTTGAAGAATAAAGGTATTCATCACAATTCTCTATAGAAGGGGGTGCAAAAGCTTCAGTTGTACAAATGTTTAACCGCACTTTGAAAGGAAGAATGTATCGGCAGCATGTATTGGCTGCAGCCAACACGTTGAAATACTTAAATGTCTTACCTGACATTGTTAGTCAATACATCCAGCAGGTCAAAGAAGTATTGGCATTGCTCCTAAGACGTCACTATCAATAATGAACGTCAAGTGTGGCAGAGATTGTATGGAAAAAGACCGAAGAAGGTTGTAAAACGAGGAGTCTTTCGTGGAGATCGCGTGCGATTGAGAGAAAGAGTGTGCATCTTTAACAAGTGTTACTTACTGAAGTGGACAGAAGAAGTGTTTTGGGTGAAAAGGGTTGTCTCTGGACTTGTTATCTCCAATAAGATTGGAGAACGTGATGGCACACCCGTCAAAGGTACTTTTTACAAAGAGTATTTACAGAAAGTCGTGGTGAGTGATGATACTTTGTGGCGAGTCGAGAAAGCACTTAAACGGTAAACAAGCTTTAGTTAGATGGGAAGGTTGGCCTAAGAAATACGATACCTGGGTGTCTCAGTCTGCTTTGAAATCATGGAAGAAATCTACTTGACGGTACCCAGTGACAGACGGGGAATTCAATATGATGCCACAAATAAGAACAATAGTTTCAAAGTGAAATTACCACACCCCCTGAGATTTTGTGGAAATGATTGGCAAGTTGGTTTGGCTAACATTTCCTTACCAATTCGTAACGAATTTAACGATGCCATTTTAAAAAAGGTTTCAACTGGAAGCGTCTTAACAAAGACGAATGGTTATACCACCAACCTGAATGCAGAAAACGTACGGTCTGTAGTCTCTACAACAGCCAGTGGAATGGCGGCAATCGATAATGTTCTTGAAGACGAGTCCATTCACGATGGAGTTATGCAAGCGTTGGCCAGACAATAACAACAAAAGCTTTATGGTTTACTACTGACGAGAAAAGTTATACAAGCGACCAAGAAAGGAAGAATCCTAACACTAACGTGGAATACTTTCAAACGTACCGTTGGACAACTCCAGTTACACTTTTGATTGATAGCACTCGTTGCGATCGAAAGTCCACTGCGGTATGGACAGAATTTCATTATGAGTTGTTGAAAATGATGGGGGTATTGGAACTGATGATGGATTTCCAGGACCTCAACTCCTTATGATCCATTATAAGTCACCTCCCGAAAACAAATTGTCTGGACAACAAAGGATGCCCAACATCACTTTAACAAAGGACTGGGTCACGTTGAGACAGCAACAAAATTGGAAGTTTCCGAATTTGAATTGGGAGTGGTTTGAAAAGAACTTCTTAATCTTTACAACCTCTCGCATGTTACATGTATACCGTAACGCAGGACAGAATGCTATTGTCGGTGAAAGGGTGACAAATCTGTTGAGAGAAGTGAAAGTGACGCCAACCAAACTGCGACAAAGATTTTACTTTGAGCCCACTCACATTCATTACTTGCCAGTACGTTAAGAAATATTCGATTACTTCGAAGTGGAAGAACTGAGTGGAAAGTTAGCTTATTTAGGAAAAGGTCCGACAAACTTGACCCCTCCTTTCAAACCTTGTCTATAAGAGGGGATAATCATTCGAAGCATCATTTCAGTCATGCGAGGAGGAAGTCTAAGACGCTACACCCCCATCTCTCAAGACGGCGGAGGAATCCTAAGTAGTCATATTTTGCCTGTTCTGAAAAGAGGCGGCAAGGCAGTAGGATAAGCAGTGATAAAAAAAGGTAAAAAAGAGAGTATGAAACACGGTGAAACGCAAAGCGACTCAGATCATTGATAAAGTCAGTAAACGAGCCAGAAGAGGGGTGGTTGACATCTTAGGACCATGAGCGAAACAATGCAATTCACATTAGGACTGATGACACCATTACCGTCGCGTGTACGTTATCGAGTTGGGAATTAGGGCGTGGCCAAACAGAGGAGGGCAAATATGGACCGGTGCACCGCAAAGGTATAAAAGACGAACAAAAGCACGTCGCCCCCGGAATCCTCGACATGCCACAAAAAGTAAACCTTCCATTGAGAGATCAAACCCTGTCGTTCAGGTGTTTAATCTCCTACCGACAGATGTGTCGATGTTCACCTATCGAATGTCACGGGTGAAATCAAACACCAGTGGCATTCACCCTCTAGAATTTATTATGTCAGCTATCAACGAATAGATTGACTTGGGGAGAACTAACGAAGTGAAACTACAACCGAAGAAAGGAGATGGTAGTAACATTGCTGATGGAGATAATTTGTTTCCCAGTCAAAATTTGATACACACCATGATCAAGCAGTGCTTTGTCAGTTTTAATGGAACTCTGATCAGTGCGCAATCGGACACTTATGCCTACAGAGCTTTCTTTGAAACCTTGCTGAACAACTACCGATTAGATGGGGAGACAACTCTTAAATTGCAAGGATTTCAAGTTGATGCACTCAATGCAGCCACACCTTTGAAAGGTAACAACTTGGATAGTGGTACACCCCATGCCGATTACAGGGCTCTTTCTGGGTCACAGAAAGCCGCAGTGTTATCCATGAAGGCAGAGCAAGTTCACTATCAGGCTTGGAAAAGACGGACCTCGTTTTTCAAACCCCATTCTGAGGCTTTTCACATGGGAAAACTCCTAGTACCCATGGTGGAAATGGTAGTGAGTTTCTATTTCAACGAGCCAAAGTTCTTCTTGAACGGTGTGGGAGAAGAAGGTCGATTGACGGAGACTGATATCGAAAGGACCTTTCAAGCCTGTGAAGTGAAATTGACACCTCCTCTACGTAACAGTTTGGACCTAAAGAGAGACCAAGGCAATTACGCAAAATATCCACTGGTACGATCGGAAGTGCGGATCTTTGCCTTACCTGTTTGACAGTTGGACTTTGATGAGGATCGTATCTTTCTTTACTGCATTCCAGATAGAATGATTGTAGGCTTACCTCATCAGAATTCCTTCAGTGGAGATTATGTTTACAATCCCTTCTCCTTCCAACACTTTGGTTTGCCGTGGATTAAACAATTAATTAATGGTGAAGAATACCGTTACAAAACAACGCTTACTCTGAATGCAGGCAACGGTAACAAAGATTTGGTAGGATATTTCCGCTTCTTACAAGCGACATCAGCCTGGAAAGATAATAAACCTAACCTTGTAAAACCAGAAGAATGGGGTTACAATAAGAATTGTACGCTTTACATGTTTGACAACGTGGCTAGTGGAAATGCGGATGACCCACTGATGAATATGCATCAAGAAGTGGTGTTCGGTTGCAATTTCGACTGAATGCAGCATTGGCTCATGTGGTCACATTGGTAATCCTTGGAGAATTTGAGAACGTGATGGAAATTAACAAAGAAGGAGGAGCGTTATACAATGCTTTTGGTTCGTAAATAAAAGAAAGCATCGCAAAGCTGTTAGTATCAACAGATGTTCAACTGAGAACCTTAGCACAAGATGATGAAGACTTATCACCTTATTTTGCGGGAGTTTTTCCTAGTTATAAATTACCGCGACAGTCTGTGAAAAATAAACCGCAAGGTTACATTGTCAACGTGGATGAAGCAAGCAAGCCGGGGTCTCACTGGTTAGGCATCTGGAAACGAGAAAATGAGGGAGAAGAGGAATGTGAGGTGATGGACAGCATTGGCTTACCACTTCACCGATACGAGGCTAACGCATTGCAAAAATGGTTACGAAATCACCGATCAAAAGTACGCATTAATCATCGAAGTTTTCAAATCATTGACAATCAAAGTTGTGTCGGCTACGACTTAATGGTTTTGGTGTATTGCAGTTTAGGAGGTACGTTTGATACGTTTCAAAAGATTTCAAGAAGCATGATTTGGTGAAAAATGATCACCGAGTAGATCAGTGGTTCAGGAGATTGGTCAGACATGATTTACAGTGGCATCGAATGAATGGAGAGATTGGACAAAGCAATCACGTTTCTTTTAGACTGATGGATATGATTATAGACTTTGAAGAAAAATATGACACTGTTAATGGCTGAATCAATAATACTGTAATTCGAGTAAAGCAAACAATCAATAAAATAAACGAGTATAAACTTTCAAGAACTGTGTGTGTGTATTGTTTATCCCACATGGGTGAGAATTTCCTCAGTAACACAAATAAAAGGTTGTGTTGAATATAAAGAAGAAATGGGGAGGTTGAGGTAAGGATTTAGGGTAATTGGCAAAGTAATAAAGAAGGAAAGAAATAACAACTTGATTACGCGAAGTCAATTCCGATCCGAAATCACAAAGGAGGTGTTTTACACACTACAGTCGATGAGAGTAGATGCAATGGATTCAGGAGCCATGGCGCACGTACTGTATTTGTTGACAAAAGGTCGAGATTACGAAGTGTTTTTTTAGTGGAAAATGGTGAATCCTATTGCACAGAATGGATTAGAAAATAAGAGGAGCGTGTCGTCTATAAAAGCATTTAGCCAGCTTTAGTGTTTCATAATTGTATTTTTAACAAGCGGACATGACGGATATGAATACTTGGCACACCATGCCACAACAATACGCTTCTGAACATAGTGCTCCATCTTTAACGTTGGAGGCTGTCTTTAGAAGTATGAATCCTTGAAAACAAACAATGGCAAAACATCGTCGCGTTCGAAAAAAAAGAGTGAAAATGATAAAGGACACTATCTCTTTAGCAAATTTGTTTCCATGTTTACCAAAAGAAGAGAAAACCAAACAGATTCGTTTCAAAGGAAGAACGACTCTCTCTTCATCACTGTTATGACAGATGAAGATAGGAAGCCTTAAAATAGGTAAACTACTCTGGCAGTAAACCAGATTTGCTTGTAACGTGAATGATAGCAAGTCGTTTCGTACACCGAGCAGTATTTTGTTCGTAGGCCCCTCGGGTTGTGGAAAAACGGTGTTTGTCATCAATTGTTTAGGGATATCAATATCTATTTTCAAGGAATAATACCTAACATTCATTATCGTTACGGTGTTTAGCAAGATCGATATCACCCCCTACGAAAGACCTGGTACACGCATTCGAGGGTATTCCCTCCCCGGAGGATTTGGAACAGTTGTTTGTTAGGACAAAAGGGGGGGGGGGGTTGTTTAGTCTTGGATGATTTGATGGGAGTATGGGGTAGAGACAAACGCGTGTTGGACTTATTAGCCAAAGATTCACATCACAGAAACATAACAGTCTTGTATTTGTGTCAAGACATGTTCGCTCCCTGGCAAGTACTTCAAGACCATTTCACGCCTTTGTATTACAATGTGGCCTTAAAAACCCCAGGGATCAGTAAGGGTTTAAAAATGTGATCTTACAAGCCTTTCCATCCCACTGGCGAGACGTATTGCAGGTGTATAAAAAAGAGATAAGTCCTCCGTTTGGCTACCTAATTTTAGATTTTCACCCTGCCTCGGACGATTGTTACCGCATTTTCACCGATTTATTGAAAGAGGAGGGGTATACACGCGTGTTTTCTAAGCCGACGAAAGTCTCCTAATGACCGACTATACTTTTTTGAGGATTTAGCGAGAGAAAAACGTCGACAAGACGTTGAAAGGAGTAAGAAAAAGTTCGAACTCGTTTTTCATGTAGTCGACTCAAGGTTCGTGGGTTCGTTCTTTGAAAGCTATAAAAAGGGAAACACATTTAATCAGGGTAATTCATTCTAAAATGGGGAAGGTGAGAAAAAGTAGAAAAGAAAAGGCTCCATAAAGGCTTTTTTTTTTGTATTGTTAGCACTGTTAACAGGTGCAATTCCGGCGACGAATGCGGCAGCTCTAGGGGCAGTAGGTGGAGCAGCAGGGTACGGAGCGAAAAAAGCAAGAACGAGACAGGGACAGAGACAGAGACAGAGACAGAGACAGAGGGGAAGGGCGTTGTTTAGACCAAAACCACGGTTGGTGGACAAAATTACAGAAGGTGCGAGCATGTTTCTATCGGAACCGAAAGCTACTTTTGCTTCGTTAGGTCTTTTGGTGGGAAAGCAGGCGTTTAAGGGTATAAAAGACAATGTGAATCATTACAGAAACAAACCTACACCACCCACCATTCCTTTACCACGACGATGAAACGTATTCGTAGACACCTTTCCTTTCTCGCCAGCCTGTTTCGCGACGTGCGTGGACATCATCGCGCGGAGTTATTACGTCACGCCAATGCTGATCAAATTAACGCCATCAGTGAATTCGATTTGAATACCTTAAAAGAGAACGGAAAAATGTCACCAGATGTCATAGCGAGGTCAAAACTGTATAAAAAAGGTTCTCCGCAACTTGGCTAAACGCAGACACTCAGTGACAAAGCGACAATCAATTCTCCTAAAGCAGAAATGTAGTGGAATATGGCGGAGTCTTCAAGATGTTTGTCATTGTCTACAACGGTAAAAACCCTTACGGAGGTGTTGGATGAGTCTCTAGCAGAAAATGAAATCTTAACCAAACGTCAAGAATCTTCTGTTTCAATACTAGCGAATGAAGTGGGATTGTTACAAGAAGCGAACGTCAAAACCAGCGAGTTGACAGAACAGTTACATCAGCGCGACCGAGAGTATAAGGAGTTTGGAAGAAAATTGCAATCAACTCAGAAGGGTCTTGCTGTGTGAGGAGTGTACATGTCCGTTAGACAATCATAAAGACAAGAGAACTTAGACGTTGTGAAAACCAAACTTTAGGATGGAGGAATTGCTAATTGTTCCTAAACGAGAATTGCCTTCTCTAGGAAATAAACACGGAGCTGGTTTAATGGAAATTGACCAGTTAACTAAAGCGGCAAGTTTAGCGGCAAAGCGAGAGCGATTATTAACAGATCCTAAATGAACTGCTGCGGAAAACAGAGTATACGTTGCCCCAGTGTCGAGAGCTTTACACCCTGCTCAAAAAACTTCGCACTCTGGATGTAGGTACTACTGCTAGAAATGAAATAGATAAAATGAAAGGTTAATTTCCCTCCTTCTCTGTGATGTAACAAGGGGAAATGCAGACCGAACGGTGCAAGAACCTTCACTTTCATTAAGCCAAATGTGTTCTGTAAGAGTTCGTGCCTTTCCTCTTACGTTTTACAATCAGGGTTAACCACAGATCCACGCGGACCTCCCTTAATTAACAAGAAAGCTTATCAGTGTTTTGTGGTAAAAAAAAAAAAACCATTAAAAGTCCAGCCAACAGTTCACTGATGGATTGATCCTCGGCATCCTGTCTAGCAAATCCATACGGAAATGATTGATATGTCTTTCAATTCACTACTCTGTTGTCAAACACGAGACAATACTGTTTCGTTTCAGCTTTTGAGTGAAGCGTCTTGTCATGGGCAATACGAACAATCCAGTGCGGGATGTTTGTATCAATGCGATGAGAGTCTTGTGCTCGGTTCCTCAGGTTATCGAACACCAGCGAGCGAATAGTGTCAAAGATCAACACAGCATCATCCCGTGTGTTGTGACTAAAACCTCGCACCTTGTGGACATGTTTGTTCTAATGCGCCTTGCAGGCTTAATTTTTAGGTCCGCCTGTAACGAACTGTGTGATGTAATCTCCATGGGACAATTCATTTTTAAATTGAGCTAACGAATTTCCTCTCTCAATGGCGAACTGTTGTTTTGGACTCCGAGCAAACATAGATTACACTATCAGTATCCATATATAAGACTCTATATTGCAACGGTTTCAATGCTTCTCTGTACAATTTCAATCTCGCCCAACATGGGGCGAAATGCGATCAAAATGTTTGTGTTGGTTTGAACGGGAATGCCATTTTCTTTAAACGAGTGACAGACATCAGCCGTTTCTGAATCAGCAAATTCAATACGAGGGATGTCTTGTCTTTCATCAAGGAAAAGATCAATAAAGTCTTCAGTGGTGACTTGAGTTTTGTTTGGTTGCTGACCAAACTTTCCCCAAAACGAATTCAACATGAGTTTCGCGATAGCTCTCAAACCGATATTCTGATCTATGTTCGCTGCCATCAATAAAATCCCCTCGTTCTCCAGGTAGTCAGCAATATACTGGGCTTGCTCTCCGGGTTATCTCTGCAATCCTCAAGACAGCCAGAAGCTTCTTGTTTCATCTTCAGAAAGGTATCCACACACTCCTTAAACAGATCACACGATGTCTTCTCAAAGTGCCAGCACCCGTCACTCACAGCTTGCTGTAATTTCGGCGAGCACCGGGAACACGATCAACGCTCTGTCCTCATCGCTGTGCGAGAAATAGAACGCTCTGTCATGAAATGGTTTATCCATTTCCATTCTCACACAGGTACGACACAATATGATGTAACACGGGGAAATACAGACCGAACAATGCGAGAATCTTCACTTTCATTAAGCCAAATGTATTCTGTAAGAGTTCGTGCATTTCCTCTTCAGTTTTACAAGCCGGGTTAGTGGTTATTTCCTGATGACCGCAACAATACTCGCTCTGTTTGTATGTCACCGTGCAAAGTGATGTGAAATCATTGTATTCAATTGTTTCATCTCCTGTCACTTCCCACAACAACTGTATACCTTCTGTTCTTCCCCCGTGAAATGTCTCTCTTGCATCAAGTTTGGTCACGAATTCCAATCCCTCTGCGTTAGCTTTCACTTCTGGGTTTGCTTTCTTGATAACCTGCCATTCACAATCTCACATCTCAACGACGTTTTAACCAGCAGCTCTCAGTGTTTGTTTTGAATTCAGTTTTTCATAAACTGCGTGAGCATTGGCGTAATTTGGCTTTCCAAATCGCTGTCTTCTACTCTTGAAACAAGTCGTACAACCATGCCTAAAAGAACCATTGAATTCATACATCGTTCGTTTGTTTGGAACAAATCCATCCACACGAAAATGCTGCTAACCAATACGTACTTGGTGCTCGTTCCCATTGGCAGCGTAGAACGGAGATTGGTGAGGATGCTTCTGTCGTGAGGGTGTGGTCAATATAATGTAACTGTTCTAAGGCAGCACATGACTGATTACCACGATGACCGCCCCAACTGGGCGTGGGTTGCACAGCAATCTGTTCTTCTGGCATCCACTTTGCTCTATAGGCTTATTACCAGCTGACACAATGGTGAGGCATTTTTCTAATTCCTTCTCGAAGTCCCTGATAAACTTCAAACAATCTTCCTTGAGCAAACGAACATCCGATTGACAATAAGTCAGAAGTTCTTCTTGAAAATCAAAGATGTAATTGCTGTCGACTTTGTTCTGGTACCAGCTATCAAACTCTTTCCTTCTTTCGCTTGGCATATTGCTGATTCGATCTCGTGTCGAAAAAATTAGGAAAGAACCCTTTTCTCAACTGAGTTAACCTAAATGTTTTAGGAAATCTTGAGAGAGGCATGGGGAAGAAACTCAGAGTTGATGAATTTCACCTTGTTGCCAGGTAGGTAAGCAGCTAGTAGTTTTGCTCCGTTCACAATCTGACGGGATTGAATGACTTGTTTGTATGGTGACTCGACTATGAAATAGGCGTCATATGCTTGAAAGTTGTTTGCTATGACCACCCACTCGCGATTTGTCATGGGATCTTTATCGACTAAATCCAATAGCCAACGTAGGAAATCATCCACACATGTATTACCGCGAAACGTGAATTGTCGATCTGTAAACGACGTCTCAGCACAGAGTAAATTGGCTTCATGTTGACCACTCTCTTGACGTGCTTCTATGTCAAAAAAAAAAACACGAAACCTGTTTCAGTGTTTCTCGGTAAACGCAGATGTATCAAGTTCGGAACGTCCTCGTAAACAACGTCCTCTGTGATATCAGCGACTTACCTTCTAACTCCTTTCTTTTGATCTTCAGGTAGAGGTTAAAGAAAACAACTGTCACTTTGAAGATTCTCGGTCTTCTTACTCAACGGGTAAGGGTGCTTGTCACATTCATGTTCTCACGGTTCTGCCTTTCCCCCTTAACGCTCTTCCACAAGACGAACATTTCCGATAAGTCATACACACGCTTTCGTCTTGTTCAGTATCGACTAATTTTCCACTATCTGTGAGGGTGAGATGATTAGAGAAACATTTCTCTCCGAAAAAGAATCGATCACAGGAGCCACACCACCGATAGGCTGAATGATATCCGTATCTTGCAAAGTCCTCACAGGTCATTTGATGGGAACAACAACATTTATTGCCTTCGCACCGGTGATGATTAAAATCCACAGTGTTAAATCCCCTTTGGCATTTCAAACAGTGGTGGCATATCCCGAAGTACCCTGGTAGTGAGGTAATGACATCATTATGATTCTCATGCAATAACAGAATTAACTGCTTTTCCCTTTCAGGAGCCCGATTCTCGAAAGTCCCGAAAACTTTTCGGGCCTGAGAAGCAATTTGCAAAACTGCAATCCGCTTATCCTAAAAGCTGGTAATTAACTATGTTTTCTAGCTGAGAATGAGCAACGTAATTTCAAGATGTGATGCCTAAAAAGGTCTTCGTTTTAAAGATACAGTGGGAATCATGGAACCCGAAATAGACCCATTAAGTTTGCGGGCTTTCGAGAAACGCACACCAAGGCCAGGGCAAATGATGCATTTTGAAACAGCTCTAGCTCTTCCAATTCAGAGTCGCCAAAAGGGACGTCGGCTAATTCACACAATTCTCTTGCTCTCTGTTCGTGAAGGTGACGACCTTTCCTCATATTCTCAAAATTGGGTAAACATAAAATATGTGAAATTATTTGGCTGTGTCCCGCTCACTACTATGGGTAAAGATGATCCTAAAGGCAACTGGAGTCGTAAGCGGTAAAAACGTAAAGCTTGTGGGATGTGGCTGGAGTGACAAGGATACCTCGCAAATTAATGTGATCTGGTAAGCTGAAGCCACTCTAAGGCCGAAACAGCATCCATGGCTGCTAATGCTTGAGCTCAATATTTGCTTTGGTAGATTTAAGGGGTAATATCCGCTACCATGTGAACTTAGTGCCCTTAGAGTGGCTTCAGTTTACCAGATCACATTAATTTGTGAGGTATTCGAGTCGTAAGCGGTTGCGAGAAAGCGGCTCTCAGGCAGATGAAGACCTAACAGACGAAGGCGGCCATTGTTGTGAGTGATCAACTAAGCTGGCAGAAGTGAGTGCAAAGCTTGATAAGGTTTTACTATCCTTAGTGAATTGGAGATCATCAAAGGAATAACGTCGGATTTAAAGTAAGAAAACAAAGAACTCAAAGGCAGTGTCGAATTTGCTAACGCTGAGATTGCGAGTTTGGAAACAACAACATCAAGGAGGTCAAAGATGAAACTGTCGATAAAACGGAATATTTAGTGAGAAATATGTTTCGTGATAATCTCAAAATCCCAGAAGAATATGCCAATAGTATTTGCTTTGAACACTGCTTATTTCCAAATCGACTAGTTGGTTATTAACGGAGAGGTCTACAGAGGGGAGGAAACGACAGATCTACCATATCACGGTTTAATTATGGCATTAGCTGAGCGGAGAGAGGGTCAAAGCGCTGCAGAAGCTCATCAGTGAGTTAATTTAATGTTTTTGTTATGCTTACATTTATTGGTTTTTCAGCGCGTAGTTCACTTTTATTTATCTCATTTATATAAATGATTGTTCATTCAGAATAGTAACTTTAATTACGGGGATTCCGTCCTTTTTGCTTCTGGTATTTTTCTTGTTTAGTTTTGAGCTGCTGCATTCCTTTCTTTGGTTTCAGGGTCTCTTTAAGCCAAGATTCGCTTTTCCTTTTAGTTATGTTCCAAGATAATACCAAACAAATGAACAAGCAAAAACAAAAACAGAACACAAAGAATGAAATGGACTATGCTTTTAACACTTTATCTCTAAATGTGAAAGGTATAAGCAATTTAAAAAACAGAAGAACAATTTTTACATGGTGCCGGAAAAGAAATTCAGATATTGTTTTCTTGCCAAAAAACCCATTCAAAATCAGTAACGGAAGTACAGTGGAAAAATGAATGGGGAGGCCAGCTTATTTGTTCCCATGGAAGCGCGAATTCACGTGGAGTTGCAATATTAGTTATGAGTGGTGTTGATTGTAAGATTCATGCAAAAATGGTTGACCCTTTGGGAAGGTTCTTTGTCGTAAAAGCTGAGATCAAAGAAGAAATTTTTGTATTTGTAAATGTTTATGCTCCGAACAAAGACAGAGAAATCGTCAAATTCTTTAAAGATTTGCTAATTATACTAAGAAAGCACAGCTTCGACTGCGAGGGAAATATTTTCCTAGGAGGCGATTTCAATTGCCCTTTAAATCCTGCTCTAGATAAAAGAGATGGGATAACGGCGCTCAGAAAATCGGTCATTTCTTGTATTAACGACATTCAAAACCAGCTGGATCTGGTTGATATATGGTGAATCAAACATCCTTTGATTGAGAGTTTCACTTAAAGTCAACATTCCTGTCAAATATTTTGCCCACTAGATTACTGGCTGGTCTCAAAGAATCTACATGACTCGGTCACCAAAACCGACATAATTCCGGCTATTAAAACTAATCATTCCTCCATTTATATAGAGTTTGGTAATATGGAGAATGATGCTAAGGGGCCAGGGTTATGGAAAATGAATTGCTTTTTATCAGAAGACGATAATTACATTGAAGACATTACAAACTTTGTCCTTATTTGGATTGCTGAGGGACAAAATGAACTCTTCTCGGACAATCAAGTGTCTGGGATTGGCTAAAATATAACATAAGAGCTCATACAATGAAGTAGAAAAGAAAAGAAAAGAAAAGAAACTCAAAGGAGCGGACCCAAAAAGAAAAACATCCCCAGACTGAATACAATAGGGCGAAACAGTTATTTGAAACAAATCCCACAGACTTCACTCGTGATTCTTTAAATGCGGCTATAGAAAACTTTGAAACGTTTACGAAGAGAAAGTAAGAGAAATAATTATTCGTGCGCGTGCTCGTTGACACGAACACGGCGAAAAAAGTACGAAATAATTCTTGAATTTGGAAAAGCAAAACCATGTTAAAAATATATTTGTAAACTTACTATAAGGGGCGTCATTAAGACCGATCCATTCGATATTTTAAAAGAACAAAAACGATTTTTCCATGACCTATATCAAAGTCAAAATATGAAAGAGGATGACAACCGTGATGTCCTCTTGTTCCTGAAACATTTAATCTACCTCAGTTATCTGAAGCACAAAAGATGTCTTGTGAAGGAAACATCTCCGCAGAAGAATGTTACAAACTTCTTGACAGCTGTCAAGACAACAAAACACCCGGTAATGTTGGAATTCCGATCTAATTTTATAAAACGTTCTGGCATATAATCTATGACCCCTTTCTAAAAAGTGTAAATGAATGTTTTGAGAGGGGTGATTACTCCGATTGAAAAAAAAAAGGAAAAGATCGTTCTTTATTGGAAAATTGGCGCCCGATTTCTTTAGTAAATGTGGACACAAAAATTATGTCGAAAGTAATTGCGACGAAGAAAAAAATGTATTACCAAATATTATCCATCATAATCAAACTGGATGTGTTAAGGATAGATACATAGGTGAAACAATCAGATCGATTTTTGATTTAATGGACTTTACAGTCGCAGAAAATATTCCGGGTGTTATATTTGTTGACTTCCATAAGGACTTTGATAATTTCGGCCACGATTTCATTCATTGGGTAAAGACTTTACAATAATATACAGAGCTGTGTTAGCAATAATGGCTTTTCTTCAGAATACTTTAATCTTGAGCGAGGTGTGAGACAATGCGACCCTCTGTCTGCTAACCTTTTTATTGTGGCTGTAGAAACTTTAGGAATTGCCATTCGTCAACACCCTGACGTCAAAGGTATTTCCATTGGAAAAGAGGAAACAAAAAATTACTTCAATACGAAGATGATACCACAGTGGTGCTTGACGACATGGACGAACTTTTAAAGAGATGTCTGGTTTGAAGCGATCTGGATTGGCTCCTAGAGACATAATAAGTCAAAAAACGTTTGGCATCAAAAGGCCTTGTGCACCAATTAAGGCTCATGGAGTATTTTACACATATGATAAGAAACTGCTGCATGAAAAGAATTTCATAGAAAGATTAGATAACATCAAAAAGCTGATCAATATTTGGTCCTCTAGGGGACTATCATTATATGGAAAGGTTACCCTGATTAAAGCGCAGTTTTTACCAAAGGTAGTTTTTATATTCTCCTTGATGCTTACCACGTAAGATTTCGTGAAAGAATTAAACAAAATTTTATTTCGTTTTCTATGGAAAGGTCCCGATAAAGTCACGAGATCCTCTGCTATAAATGATTATGCCAATCTAGGCTTAAACATGATTGATGTTGATAGTATGATTGTATCACTTAGGCTCGCTTGGCAGAATAGAATATTTAATAACAATGAAGCAACATGGAAAAGGTATTTAATTTATCATCTAGAAAGTTATGGTGGATTATTTCTTTTTAACTGTAATTATGACACCACAAATTTACTCTGAAATGTTGAGGTGGTGCTCGGAGTTTCAAGAAAAGGTCGCATCCGTAACAGACTGGAGCCATATAATTTGGAACAATGAACAAATACGCATTGACAAGATGCCGATTTACTACAGTGATTATTTGAGTCAGAAATAATCTATATCAGCGATAAACGATTCTTTTATGTAGATTTCAGGTAAGGTAAAGAAAACAAACGTTTTAGTGTGGGCAGGAATACGCCATTCCATACCGCTTCATCAAAAACGAAATATGTGTATTTGTAAACCAGCAATAGACCGCCCCTCTTTTAAAATTAATGGTGGTATCTTTGACGTGACTAAAAAGAAATCGAGAGACTATTATAAATTATTAATCATCAGAAAAGCGCTCATTCCTTATATGACTACAAAGTTGCATAATGACTTCAAGCTCTCATCAGAACAGATACTACAAATCTTTATAAACTCCCTCATGTGGTAGCTCTTGAATCTCATGTAAAAGCCTTTTAGTATAAAGTAATAAATTGCATTCTTTACACTAATGTCAAACTGCACAAAATTGGCTTTATAACAAACGCCATGTGTTCCTTTTGTCATGTTTATCCAGAAACCTTACACCATCTTCTCCACCACTGTTCTTATGCGAAGCGCTTTTGGCTTGACTTTGAGTCTTATTGGCTCCAGCTTACTAAAGAAAAGATTCATCTTTCCTTACAGGACATTATAGTAGGAATAAAATCAACAAGTACCTCTTTACGGAATTTGTTAAATTATTTCCTAATTATTCGAAAGTTATACTTGTGGAATTGTAGAAGAAATGCAACACTACTCCATATAAGAAAAAACATCAGTACTTATAGTAAAAATAAAGTTGTTTTGAAGGAAAATGGACGGTATCCCCTCTACCCGTTGAATGTAATGGTTATAGAGCATTTTCAGTTACGCAAGTAAAAAAATAAAATAAAATCATCAACCATTCAATAGCTAAAGTCAAGAAATTGTGATATTATAGAAAAGTAATAAATAAAATCAGGGCCGTGCGATATCCCGTATTTGAGTTATTCGGCAAAATGTACCACTCAAAATTATAGTGTTTTGTATGGAAACGCCATGTTGGCGTCCTTCTGAGGGACACCAAGATGGCGGCCGGAAACGAGTTAAAAGATATGTTTCTTCCTTTAGCTATCTCAAGGGCTTTGTTCTCTCTGTTGACGCTTCCCTTACCATGTTGACTTTTCAAACCTCAAAAACACGGTGAATCGATGTTTCATGTAAGTGACATGCTTGTGAGCAGACATCTTTATGTCACGCACTGTGAAAAACTCTAAAATTCAAACGACTCTATTTTCAAAACAAAGCAAGCTACCGAGCTGAAAACATGCAGACAGATACATTTCTCAAACGCCTTTTACGTAATGAAGATAAAAATGCAAAAGTCTGTTTACTTTTGAATTTCAGTTTTTTATGACCTCACGTGAAAACCCCCTATTCAGTATTTTAATGATCCGTAAATTTGTAAAATAATTTAGAAGGCTTGTGTGAGATTCTTGTAAATGCAACGTTTTTTTGTTTGTTGGTTTAGTTTAGTTATTATTATTATTATTATTATTATTATTATTATTCATCGCGCAGAATGCCTGGACATCATGAATAATACATAGCCACTGAAGCGGCAAATTCGAATGCGATCGCGCTTTGAAGACTAGGCAACTAGGGTTCACAAAATTCACTTTCCCGAGTCTCAGAAATGATAATCTCAAGGTTCACGCACGGCTTCTTGAAAATCAAGGATTAGTCTACAATTTGCACTAAAAATGAATGAAATTGAAAAAGTAGACTTTTTACGTTTTTCCACTTGAATATACAGAAAATTTTGCAAATTTTCGTATGGAGAGTCACTTTGGAGAACAATTTTGGGAAAAGTAACACACCTACTAGACTTTAACGCACGGCAAATGATTTTGATTTCGAAAATTGGTCAAGAGGAACCTTTGCGTTTTTCAGTTTGAAAATTGTTAGTTGTAGTTTCATTTGAAAATGGCGCATTCAGAGCTTGCGAGCTATTGTTTTTAGCCCAGACATTATTATTACTATTTATGAGTTATTATTATTATTATTATTATTATTATTATAATAATAACTACCGCGAATTTTAAAATTGCGATAAGCACCAGCTGTTTTACTCACGATTTATGGACAAAACGAAGATGACGGGGTGCGCGACCAATAAATACAAAAGTGGTCGGGAGCTCTTTTTAGAGCTCTTCGAAAACCCGATCCATCCGTTGTTAATTCACATCGTGCCGCCATACGTTAATGTTTCAAACTCTACTTACGATTTTCAACTGAACGGAGAAGGTATATGGAAATGGAGGGACGTTTGCGGGAAACCAGCCATTTTGTTCGACCTTATGCAAATAAGCATTCTTCCCTTCGCCTACAAATTAGAGGAATCTGGTCGCGAGCGCGAAAGCATCCGCCGATTCTCTTTTTTTGCAACAAAGAAAAGGCACGCGCGCGCTAGCTTTTTCGATCATAAGCTACTTAAGATTCAGGCGCGGCAATTCTATTCACTTTATTTGAAAATCGACATTTAAGTTTTCGTAGATTCAAATGCCTGTGAAGGCGCCACGTTTGTTGCCGTGCGTTTGGCGGAAGGTACGACTTGCCCTATTCACAAATAGTATAAAGCAGGCCAAACGGCCTTTTAAAAGATTCGATCTGTTATACTGTTGAACATTAATACACTTGCTGTCGGTCCGCACTTATTCAGCCATACTGCAAAGGTGCGATATTATAGGTAACAATAGAATGAACAATAGCTTATGTGGCCTTTGTCTTTAAGCTCCGCCCTGACAAGTTGATGAGTTAAGCGGCATTCCCTGCGGAGCACGGCGCGCGAAGATTTGGACCAATGAGAGTCACTCTGTTTACGCTTCACCGCTAATATTACAGATCTATAATTTTTGCCGTACAGTAAGTAAATGTCCCCAAGACAATAGGCATTCTGCACGATGATTATCATTAGTCCTTGTGTAACTTGGCATTTGTTATTAGTTTCTTGTCCTTTTTCTTTGTTTATTACTTCCTTAGTATGATTGTATTGTGATGAATTGTAAAAGCTGTTTTCTTTTGAAGGCAATAAAAAAAATTACAAGGAAAAAAATGTCAACCAATGACACCACCTAGTGTGGCTCGCTAGGTGAAATGTTTTCTTCGGCCTGGCATTGTAAGCGAAACGTATTGCGTGTGATACCAAATTGCTGGTTTGTTCACTGTCGAAACGGTGGTAAAGAGAGGTGGAGTTTCCCACCGCTCTGTTGAACCAAACGGTCGTTAGGGATAGAGGCAAAAAAGCTATCGGTTTCTCCATCGGGTGAGAAATAATTCTCTTTATCACTATCATTCAACGCTGCAAAGATTTCATCACCATCATCGCTGTTAGAGAAATATTGCATGATGTTTTCACATTCACCCCCTTTGCGTTGAGGTAGCCAAGTGATTTTCTATTTATGATTGCCCGCTTTAAATAACTTTGCTTCTACTCTGAAAACCCCTCTCCTTCAATAACATTGCAACTTTGAAAAGGACTCTAAAATCTTTTACATATGAAAGAAAGACCAAACGTCATCACTCTGAAACCACGTCACTCTGAAACTGCGTTGCTCTGAAATCCTTTTGTTTTTACAATCAAACAATAAGCCTCTGAAATATTTTACAATTCAAATTATACTCTGAAATCATTTAACAAAGGACTCTGAAATTCTTTACAATTCAAATTATACTCTGATTGGTCCAAGACTTCTCCTTTTATTGTAGGATTGATTGAAAAGACTGTCGTTCGCGTGTTGATCGTATTACATACTTTTCCACATCCTTTGACAAACATCCGTATCTCCAACATGACGAACCGACCTCACATTATCACTGGAACTGATGATGCTTTTGGTGCGACAGTCATGGCGCTTGGTTTTGAGAGAGGTTAGAGACTACACTCTTTTATTACAGACAATAACCCTTTGGCAAAGTTAGTCACTGCTTGTAAAAAGGAGAGATATAATGTTGATCTTGTAATGGTATGAAAAATTTTAAGGATGACTTGGAAGAGCTATGATTGTCAGTGAAAGGCTTCCAGATGATTGGCGAGACATACCGCTCACTGACAATCGCCTGACCCAAACAATCAAGACGCGTTTGATGGCTGTTGTAAGGTTGACTCACACTTTCTCATGTTCTTAAAGAAACAACAATTGCTGTTGATGCGGGACTTTGATATTGTTCGTCACGCTGACGTCGTCTATGCGATTGGTGGAATCGCTGATAACTACAAAACAGCTCTTGAAAATGTCGGAGGAGGAACTGGGTATAGCGTGAATCTCCCGCGTCGGAAGAAAAAACTTATATATTTCTACGACTTGGAGGAGTGTCACTGGTACAGTTATGACTACACGTATGAGAAGTTAAGAACGTGCGAGAAAGCTCTCAAGTTAGTGCCTTTCAGTGCCTTGGTAGGATCACAGGACTTTACTCTCTATTCTCACGCTTTATTACGCTCTGCTCGCTCTCCACAACAGTTACAGTTACAGTTACAGTTGCGGTTACTATAGCTGAACAAGTTCCTCCACTGGACAAAGTGTCTCGTTATTGACATTGACGGTTACATATTGAAGGGAAACAAACGGTTAAAACTTCTACCGAGTTTCATTACCCGAGAATTTGGATGGTGTGATTGGCAAGGAGAAATCTTCGACTCCTTTCATTACAAATCCGATGAAGACTATCACAATCTTCTTATTGAACAACGACACGGTGCCAACTTTGTGAAAAGACACATTACTGGTCTTCCTTTTGATCCACGACGAGGAGAACATGCTAAACCAAGGGCGCGTTAAAGGCCGATCTGCTTACCTTGTACGAGACAAACAAGACTTTTGCAAGACCTCTGCTTGTATACAAAGGAGGAATCATCGAACAAAATCGATTGCAAAAGTTAGGGATTCCTTCTCTTAAATTAGAACATTGCGGTTGTCCAAAATTTAACGATCTGACACGACTAAAATCTACAATTTCCTGTGGACATCATGATAATCTGATTATTCATCACTGTCCCAGAGTAGAATGTTTTCACTTTGTGCAATGGATTCGTAAACAATTCCATTTATCTTTTGATATGAATTATGTCAATATGAGACGTGTAGGATTTGTTTGATTTTTTTCAATAATAAACATCTAGTTTGCAAATCAACACAATTCTGTTTTGTTCTGTTACTTCTCCGATTACACTCTCCCCCACTCTCTCCCAGTTCCGTTCGGAACATCTTCGGGAAGGGATCGGGTTTGGTTCGGAACATATTCGGAAGGGTTCGGGTCCACTTCGGAACATCTTTGGGACATCTACAAAACAATGACAAAAATTTCTTACATTCCATACATTCTTTCGCCATTATTTTAAGCGGCGACATCCCTTTGTGGACGCAAGGAACCCCCTACACTACTAGTTTCGCGCAAATTGCTGAATTATTTTTCAAAATATCTTAGAAAACGAAAATGAGGGATCTGACAAACATCTGCATAGTAAATTGTGGACTGTGGCTAAGTGAAGCGCCAAAAGGTGGGACGCCGTTTGCAGTATCGCGATGCATACTGTTGAACTGTGGCTATTTGATAAAAAAGGCAAGGGGAGAAGCATTTTTACTTTCCTGTTTTTCAAAGGAAAAATGAAAGCCATATCATAAGCTTCATATTGATCTCACTTGCGTGAGACCATACAAGGAAGTATTTACCCTCGGTCGTTTGCACACGGACCTCGTGCACGTTTACGCGACGTAGGACTATTAGGGAGCTTAAGCAACGACGACGATTTCGCGATTATTCAAAACTGTTGAACTTAAAAAATGCTGGCGAACTGTCCAGGAACTAAATTGCTATGAACGACGTCAAAGTCAGGAAATAGAAGGAAAACTTGCCGTCATGCGTTCACGCTCTCGAGAAAACATAAAATTTGGTCGTTTCACGTTGTTGCTTTGCAGAGGACGGCAAAGAAATGTACCAAAATGTAAAACGCACGTGCAGAGTCATTGGTGTTGCTCATTAAGCCTATTGTTTTGTGACGTTCTCGTTGTCGTTGTCGTCCTCGTTGCTTGAGCTCCCTAATATTCCTCAGCATGGAAATCGGGCAAGAACACCAGTTTTATTTTGCGGTTTGCGATTGAAGAGTCCACAGAGTTCGAGCGTTAAGAAGGTTGTTTAATAATTTTTACATAGCTTGACATTTTGCGAGGTTTTTTGATGAAAAACAAACAAACAAATAAGCAAAGGAAAAAAACGGTAGAACAAAATAGCTTAGTAGCTGCCTTCAAAATGACACAATTTTTAATAATTGATTTATTTAAATGTGTAGGTAAAGTCCCCACTAAAGTGACTTGGAATAATTTTGAAAACATTATTACCTTTCTTTTAAGCCTTCCGTATACACCTAAGGCAGCTGGCCTTGACATGATATCTGCTAGGCTCATTCGGGAATGCGCGGACCTCATTTGCGTACCTATTTGCAATATCTTTAATCAATCAATAAGTCAAGGTATTTTTCCTGACGATTGGAAATGCGCAAGAGTAACTCCACTTTTCAAACTAGGAGATAGAAACGATGTCAACAATTATCGTCCAATTTCCGTGATCTCAGTCGTAGCCAAAGTGTTTGAAAGAATTGTCTATGATCAATTGTATGCCTATTTAGAAGAACACAGTATCCTCTGTAAACATCAATCAGGTTTTCGCGCTATTCACTCAACTATCACGGATCTCCTTGAAGCCACGGACACTTGGGCGTACAATATTGATCGTGGCAAAATCAACGCTGTCGTTTTTCTTGACTTAAAAAAGGCCTTCGACACAGTTGATCACGAGATCCTTTTATCCAAGTTAAGCCACTACGGCATATGTGGAAACGCGTACAAATGGTTTGAGTCATATTTAGATAATCGCGCACAAATGTGTTCCATTAATGGGTCGTTATCTAATAGTCGCTCACTAAGTTGTGGCGTCCCTCAGGGAACGATTTTAGGGCCACTGCTATTCCTGTTATATATCAATGATCTTCCGAATTGTTTATCCAATTGTGAACCGAGGATGTACGCCGATGACACCCACCTTACATATGCAGGTGATTGTGTAGACAATTTGCAGTTGTATGTAAACCAAGACTTAGAAAATGTCCACAATTGGTTGAGAGCAAACAAACTTACGCTAAATATGACTAAAACCGAGTTTATGCTCATCGGTTCAAGGCAGAGATTAAGTACTCTCACAGATTCTCCGACACTCACAATTAATAATAATCAAGTTAGCCAGGTCACCACCGCAAAATCTCTTGGAGTGACCATCGATAACAAACTCGACTGGAGCGGTCACATCGATAAACTAACGAAGAAGATCGCTTCTGGAATTGGGGCAATAAAACGAATAAGACACCTTGTCCCTCAAGCGACTTTGCATCTAATATATCAAGCTCTGATTCAGCCACATTTTGACTATTGCAGTATTGTTTGGGGAAACTGTGGGATAACTCTGCAGAACAAGGTACAAAAACTACAAAACAGAGCAGCCCGTGTTTTGACTTATTCAAATTATGATGCTGATGCCTGTCACTTGTTTGAGCACCTGGGATGGAAAAACCTAGCTTCCCAACAACAAATACAAAGAGCCATAATGGTCTATAAGTCTCTGCACGGTTTAGCTCCAGACTATTTATGTTCAAAATTTGAAAGGCGAGAAAACACCTATAACCTAAGAGACTCTGAGAATAAACTTAATGTTCCATTGCCGCGCACAAACTACTATAAAAATAGCTTCAGCTATAGTGGTGCCACTCTTTGGAACAGTCTTCCATGTGACGTAAGACAAGCAGAGTCTCTTAGGATATTTAAACGTTTAATTAAAGAAGTACGTTGAGGCACGGCATTCGTGGAAAGCAGCTTTTAGTTAGGTCCATGTTTTAAAAGTATAGTGTTTTATAAATAGTATAGTTAAGTATAGTGTTTTATAAATAGTATTTGAGTATTTTATCCATTTAATGCATTACTTGTAGCTGATGAATTGTCCGTGGGTAAATAAAGACTATCTATCTATCTATCTATCTATCTATCTATCTATCTATTGCTGTGTCATTCACCACAGAAATCATGTTTTGAAATTGCCGACAATGCCATTAAAATGTGGACGGAAGGCCAAAATAAGAAAATGCCCTATTTGGGAAAATTTCAGGTCTACAAAGACGCGGGGGGGTTTTCGGTCGAAATATCTGTCTTGACGAAATTGAATGGAGTTACTTGCAAACATGTTTAGAGGTATATAAATTTGGCCGTCACCTACGGCAATGGATAAAAGTACTTTACAACGAAATCTCAAGCTGTGTACTCATCGCTGTGTACTCAACAGTTTTGAAAGTGAACACTTCACGATATCCGGAGGAGTTAGGCAAGAGTGCCCTCTATCAGGTTTACTTTTCATTATAGGTATAGAAATTCTCGGCAATGCTATAAGAAAATCTACCGACATAAAAGGTATTGACATTGTACCCGGAAAAACAGTGAAACTTGCCCAGTATGCCGATGACCCAACCATTTTCTTAAAAGACGATCATTCCATACACAACCTGTTCAAACTACTCGACAAATTTGAAAGTCTTTCTGGCTTTCGGATAAACCAGTCCAAATCAGAGGTTTTATGGTTGCGATCATCGCGTCAATGCAAAGATAAAATCTTAAATCTTAAACTTAGCGTAGGACAAATATATACTCTTGGAATATACTTTTCTTACAATGACGAGCTTGCGACGAGAAAAAGTTATATGGTAAACTTGGCTCGTTAAATAATATACTTAATATTTGGTCCTCAAGAGACATCTCTATCTACGAAAAATAATATAGTCAAAACACTTGCCCTTTCGAAATTCACTTTTGTCTGCAGCGTACTCGATACTCTAGTGTCCTTTACAGAAGAAGCCAACAAAATAATTTGCGGTTTCATTTGGAAGTATAAACAGCAAAAAATAAAAAATCTATGATCAAAAAGTGCAAAGACGAGGGAGGCTTAGATATGACTGGCGTTTGATAAGGCCTTAAAAATATGTTGGGTAAAGCGGTTTCGTTGTACCGATGACGCCCCATGGAAAGATATTCCTATCTCTCTGCTATCAAACATAGGTGGCACGCTAATCTTCCAATGTAATTATGATGCCAACTATAAAAATTTAGATAAATCGCTAACGACGTTTATAGCGGAGCACCATACTTATAGAAACCCGTCACCTGCTTTTCTCATGGTAAAAATGGCAAGCGATATTGCTCGTGGATGCGCATGACAACGGAGTTGCCCAATAATTAATAATATCCTACTACTACTACTACTACTACTACTACTACTACTACTACTACTACTAATAATAATAATAATAACAATAATAATAATCCAACATGGCGGCCAACATGGTACCCATACTCCAGCTGATCAGCTAGTTTGCAACGTACATCTTTGAAATAGGACATCCGTGTCATGGCCAATTGACAGCTGTCAAAAAAACGTTTCCACTGACTCCTCTCATCATCGAGGTCAGCTGTTTTTTTGAAGTTGACCGATGACCTAAGCCTGGTACTGGTTTTTGATTGGATAGCAGGCTCAAGCCAGGTTAACTTAACCAAAAGGAGACACCTCAACCAAAACGAGGCTTAATTCTCCGTGCGCTTTCTGCTGCTCGTAATTTGACATTCAGTTGGTTTCTTCATTTTGATAAAAGCAACTTCATCTCCTTCGAAGTTTGTCTTTTAATTTACGTAAAAGTCGTGAAAATCAAGAACTAGTTAATAGATACTCCGGAAGGTGAATTTTCATGTAATAAAAAGGAAGAGCAAAAGATTTGTCTCAGGAAACGCTTAAAACTTGGATCGACTTGCATAATCGACGCCCGGATTGTGTGGTTGAAAAACAAAATGATTCAACGCTTCAAGGGCTTTCACTTTACCGCGGCATCTCTCAGCTCACCAACAAAGTTGACTTAACATTTCACCGACATTAATGGGAGGAACGAGTAGCTCAAAGTTAGTGGAAGAAGATCTTTCTTTGGACAAACCGTTTGCTATTTTGGTATTCCAGATGCGTGTTTTAACTAACGTGGTTTCTACAACACAGCTGACTGAATTTAAATAAATTGAACCTTAACATTTGGTTTAATCTTTGTTACTTTTGTTCAAGAATGAAATTTGCATTTTCACTCGACTGGATATAAATAGCAATCATCTCTACTCGTTTTGGACGTAAAGAAATAGTTGAATTGTTTTTTGTTGTTGTTGTTGTTGTTTCGCTTGCAAGCGAATCAGTGTTTTTACTCCGCTTGGCTGACTGTTTGTTTTTCGACCTTGGTGCCTCAACAGCGTTAAGAAACTTCTCCTCTTATCTTATTAACACGTAACCGCAATGAGTCCTCGTAAAAGTGAGGATTAAAGCCCCGGCTAAACGATCAAACATTTTCATCCAACATCGTCAGTTGTCAAACATAACGTTGGGTGACTAAGCGCACAAACAATGTTTGACGAAACATTAGACAGAGTCCACAGAACGATTTTTTGCGTATTATCGCTGAAATTTCGACGTTATGTGGTTCATTTGGTTGCCTTTTACCGGCTGTGTAAGCTTTGTTGGTTGGGGTGGCTAAACGATGGTAACGCGAAATGTTGGATGAAAATGTTTGATCTAGATCAAACATGCCAAGCCATTCAAATGCATTAATGTTGAAAGAGATGGCTAAACGGTCAGACATGCTCGTCCAGCACGATGTTGGATGAAAATGTTTGTTAAATTTGCTTTCGAGAAAGGCATACGCGTCGTGTATTGTTTTCTTGTAATGTTTTAAAGTTTTGAGGTTTTTAAATTGCGGTCAATTCCTGTTGACTGCTCCGGCTAAACGTAAAATATTGGCGCAAGGAAAGCCATGTGAAGTTGTTAAATACCAGTAAAAAAAAATAATTGTGGAGCTCAGCTATAGGCTTCGCTAAATCTATATATTAAAGATATAATAATGTTCTGGCAGGAGTTAGTCGCTATATAACTAGTTGTAATCGTAGATCAGGAATGCGTTCGAGTATCCATTCTGCGGTGGTCTGATTTGATAATAATGAAATCCCCGATTACAGGTTTGCAATATGAGGTGGTATGACAGGGCTGTGATCGGTTGTGACTGCTTTCTTATCGGCTGATATTTAATTGTGATTCGGTAATATTTCCGATCTTGCGACGCGAAAACGATATTGAAGTGTAAACAAGGATTTAGTTCTTAATTGTAGCAAATATTAACATCTTCAGATTCAGCCAGCGTGTTCGATACAAGATGTGTTCAGCATCTTTTGTCACTAAAGCACTTAGCGGTATCTTCTCGTTACGCGCTGATACCACGGAGTCTAGCTGCTTACCGTAGTTCATTTCACTTTAAAATAATTTTTTTTAATATTTTCGGTCTGCAAAGTCCGTGTCAAACAGTACTTTACACGAGCCGTACTTTACAGTTTAGGTTGGCCGGCCTGTTGAGTCAAACGTCGAACTTCACTAAACCGCGCGTAAATAAATGAAGTGAGGCTGAACACACGATATCATTATTTTGTGACGTCATTCAAGATGGCGCAGAAAAGGTACACGAACGACGAAAAATCTCGCCACTTAGTATCACAAGGAACCCAAGATTAGGATGCGTTCTCCTAACGTCGAACGCAAAAATTAACCAAAATATCAGTTTTCCTCCATTATCATATGGGAGGCAAAATTACTGAATGTTGATTGGCTGAGACAGAGGGCATTATTTCTTAATCACGAGGGCACTTTTGGTAATCAAGAGGGCATGATTACTTGATGCTGATTGGTTATAAGTTGCTTGGCAGCGAAGCGTTATTGCCGATGAAATTTTTTCGCAACAATGGCTTCCCGTTTCGTGGAAGCCGACGCAACCTTAATTGAGGAACTAAAGCACGGTAGCGAGAACAAAAACACTAAACGAAGTACTGTCTATTGGACCGGCGTTTTCAAACAATGGGCTGTAACAAGGGGAAAAAGAGGAGAAAATTGAGAGCTACGAAGTGTCACAGATGAACAAAGCGCTCGCCCAATTTTTCGCAGAGCTGAGGAAGAAAAACGGCAAGGAGTATGAACCAGACTCTTTGAAGGCCATGCAAGCATCTTTAGATCGCTATTTAAGAAGCAAAAGTTATCCAAAGTCTATCGTAAGAGATGCAGAGTTTCTGCCGTCAACAAAAGTCCCAGAAGGAAAGGCAAGAAAGCTTCGCGAGCTTGGAACGGGGAAGCTGCCGAACAAAGCCCAGTGCGTTACGAAAGAGGAAGAGGAAATATTATGAGAGAAGGGACAGTTGGGAGACGAAACCCCCCGGTCACTCATAAACACAATCTGGTGGCTGCTTACGATGCACTTTGGGCTACGCGGCCGACAAGAGCATCATGACACGTATTTTTAAATTTCTAGTGTTTAGCATTTTTATGTGGTTAATGGCAAATAAAAAATGGAAATGGAAATGGATTACTATACAAATTGGTATCAGAAAGGCATTCGAAATGTATCCCACCTCTTTGATGAACAAAAAAAAAACGCTTTCTTTCTTTTCATTCTTCATTTGAACTGTAATTTTCTACAATATTACGGACTATTATCTCGAACACCTTGGCCTTGAAAGTACTTTTGAAAGCACAAAGGGGAGAACTTGAGCCTTCCTCAGCTACACCATCCATATAAAGCATATATATAATTTGCTGATTAAGCGCGAGAATGTTCCCGCACTTACGGCAGACAAAAAACTACGTAAGCTTGGCTTTGATCTATCACAACGCCCCAAAGTATACTCACTTCCTTTTGCTGTTACAAAGCAGGAGGTCAAACTATCTGTGTTTCAATTTCAAGTAATACACAATATACTTACTACCAATAATCGTCTCTACAAAATGAAAAAAGATAAATTCACCAACTTGTCCTTTTTGTCCAGACACCGAGCAAACTATTTCTCCCTTATTCGTACACTTACATACTTTATTTACTTTACTTTATGCCCGTTAGCTGCATCTTTCTGGAACGAATTTACTGAGTGGTACCGTGCAATATGTAAGGAACATAACGTGACACATTTTACGGAACGTGAAATCACATACGGCGTTTTAAAGGTTCTTCTTCGCTTCAAACTCTTAACCACCTTATTCTTATCGTTAAGCACTTTCTGTGTATCTGCGCAAAAAAATATATCAAAAAATATCAATTTGCGGACTTTGTCGCCTCGATACGAGAAAAAATAGGACTCAATCGTTTTTACACGAAGTGGAGGGATTTTTTGTAGCGGTCATTTAAAGGTGTTATTGTTACGTAGCAGTATTGTATCTGTTAAAGGGATGTTTTTCTAAAGCTTTGTCCTTATTAATAGTATTATTGTTAAGTAGAACCATTTCCTGTTTGTAAAAAGGTGATGTTAGTGCTAGTGAAGTTAGGGTTTAAAACTTTATTAGTAATTTTAGTATTGTAATTGTAAGTAATTTGAGTGTTATAAGTAAGGTTGGCATTATACAATCGAAATAAAGTGTTAAAAAAAGGAACTGAATGAAACTTTTGTTTTTGTCACTTTTAATCAAGCGCCAGTAAGTGCCATTGAATAAACAAGACTAAAGTTCATTTCTTGGAATCCTCCAATGGAATTTCGTAAAACTACGTGCGGAATAAATATTTAACATAACTGATGTCTTGATAATTTGGTTGCTTTAAGATCTACAGAAGGTAAGAAATCATTGCATGTCAATAACTTTTTGTAGTCTTCAGACTACAGGGTACTTTCTTTTTCGGTTTGTTCTCAAACGATCACTCCTTAATAAATTTTGTATCCGACTTATACGCTGACTAACATCCTCATCAATATTGCTGGATTCTCTTCCTCCGTCCTCCTCATCCGAGAACATCATTTGAGGATCCTCTTTATTGACTTCTTTCTTCTTTGCGTATGACTCTGAAAGTGACGAAGTTTTACTTCCTTCAGCATTGAACCTGACTCTCTTTGGAAACGGGTCCTCTTCGTTAAAGATGTTATTCACAGCTGTAACAGTTGAATCTATCTTGTTCTTTTCAGTGTTATTTTCTATCCCAGATAGTGCCGGTGATAGAACTATTTCTCCGCTATTTACAACGTCCTCTTTAACACGCTGTTGGAAGGTTTTCGAAGAAATTATAGCCTTTGTACTTGTAATTTCGTTTTCATCCACCCCTGAAAAATCTCTAACCTCGATTTTCTTTTCATTCGTGCATTTGTCTTTGTTATTTGATTTCAAAGCAACGCAGTTACTTGGCAGTAGCTTTGATAACGTATCAGACATGGCAGTTGTTGTCACTGCTTCCGTATGTGGTGAGACCAATCGGCTGCTTTCTTTTGGATCATGGAGAGTTTCATCTCGACTTGATCTCATTTTATCGCTGTTGTTGTCTTTATCAGTTAAGAGGCGTGGCTGGTCATTCTCTTGCGTTAAGAGCTGACTTTGTTTGTCCTGGTCAAAGTTTTCTACCGCTTTAGTAATCTTGAATGCTGTCTCTGTAATCTGTTTTATAAAACCAATATCTTTCTCCTCTTCTGTGCCGTCTTCCCGATGCTGAATATAGCGGCTTTCCTTTCTTAAAGGCTCAGTAATGCCAATATCTAGTGTCAATAGAAAGCTTTACTATTACATATTTGTATGACACAATGATTTTCATAGCAATTGCAAATTGCTAATACGAAACCAATTATATTGTTACCTTTAACAATCTCCATTCCGGAGTTGCAGGTGCAATTTATTGCTTGTTTCAAATTGACCTGAAAGAATAAGTAAGATGTCTACACAGTAAGTTGAGACTAAATTAAACAGACATCATTGAGAAAAAAAGTTGAAATATTCCTTCTCTGAATGAAAAATGGGTTAAAAATGTTGCAAGAGATGGGACTAAAACGGCATAATAGTTGCAATGCGAATGCGAATGCATATCGTATCACATTGAATTGTTTTAAACGTGAATTAGGAAACGATAAAATGAGCGCTGTTTCTTGGCAGGTGATTGACCGAAATGCTACGAGAATGGAAACACACACAATTTGGGAAATGTTTGAAGCAAAGCATTCAGGTATTCAACATGTGCTGTTAGAGCGAATACAGAATGAGCATTTGATTGCAATGTCAAAATTTCCTCCACTTGCCAAGCTTGGGTTGGCCTAATAATACTATTGGGTATTATCGGTATGTCTTAAAACCGCAGTCCACTTGTCCTCTAGTAAAACGATTTTCAGCCCCTTCTTTGACGAAATGAATACTGAGAGATCTCCGTTAAAATCTAAACTCCTGAAACGGCAGTTCTGGTCCACTGGAAGTAGAAAGATTCGGGTCAACAGAAGGGCATCCGTTTCGCTCAGCCACAAACGTAAGTTACTCGAGGGTGGCACAAAGAGCATTTATATATGTAAATACCTTCGAAGCCATGAAAGCCGTATAAGCTGTGCGACACTACTCACTTTCTAAAGTGGCCACGTTGCCAGCGTGGTTACTCCGGTGTACTGGTTATCACGCCCGACTGGTAACTGGGGAACGTCGGTTCGATTCCGACTCGGGGCAAAAAGGTTTTCTTTCAATTGAGATGTGTGTCGAAAGCTGAGTGTCAAACTGTGTTTGCATGGTTCGGTAAATATATACATGGTACAAAGAGCGTCAAAAGGACAATACCGCTGATTCAACCAAATAAAGTGGAAAGACCTACCTTAGGCATGTCGTTTGTCTGGACTGCAGTGGTAATCCTTTCTGTAGTTTTAATTCCTTCTCTCTCTAACTGGACAATTTTGTGTGACAGGGTGTCGACCTTCCCATTGAGAAAAGTGCATTGTGTCTCCAGATAACCGGCCCGTTCTGTTTGGCCCTTGCAGATCTGTTTGACCTTCAGTAGCTTCTCACTTAAAGATATAACCTGGCAAAATCAAGAGTGAGAGAAAGTTGCTTTCTGTATAGTTTATTCGCCTATACTTAGAATTTTATCTCTCAAAAGGGGCTTTTGATAAATTGAATGTTAGTAGTCTCAATTTCCATTTATTCTATACCCATGGTGTGGTTCCAACTGTTAGCAAAACATTGCTTACCTCCTTGTCATCCGTTACTACCGTTTGACACGTAGCGTCCGCAGTTACTTTACTTTTAATAGTTGCGTTCTCTTTCTCCGTAATTTTCATATTTTTGTCCAGGTTTTCAACTCTCTCCTCTAGCGCATTTGCTTCATTCTCAAAATAAACTGTACGTTCTATTTGGCTTCTGCAATCTTTGTCTGCTTGAAGAAGTTTCTCCTTGAGAGAGGAAGTCTGCAAAAAATTAACATGCCTTTGTCTTAGACTGCTGTGCATGAAAGCCTTTCATAATTACAGGTACTTCATGCACGGTGTAACTACCCAAAGCCCCTGCAATTTACGCACGACGGATCTTTTTGTATCCCATGGCAATTACAAGCAAGTTACCCAACAACAAGAAAAAGTTGAAGGTGTGTTTGTAAGTTATCGAGCACGGTGGCATGAACACGAAGAAAAAAAGGTTTAATATTTTCTTAATTTAGAGAAACGAAGTCATATAAAAAAAATAAGTTTGGGAAACTTCGGCTGAGTGGCGTTATTATTTCTGACCCTTTTCAAATTTTACTGTCGAAAAGGCGTTCTACGAAAGTCTGTATAAACCTCACCATGGTTATGAGTAACAAAATGAAGCCTCCTTTGATTATGAAGACCTTCCAAAACCAAAGCTTTCGGATGATTGTAGACAGTGTGGTGAAAGAATTATTAACATAGATGAATGCTCGTAAGTGTTGAATTCTTTCGCTTGAATTAATTAAGGCTCCTGGGAACGATGGATTGCCAGTAGAATCTTTTCGAACTTTCCGAGACTCAATTGGAGAACGTTTACTGCAATGTTTATGTGTCTTTTATAAAAGTAGAAATGAGTCATCCGAGGCTGCCCTCTTCAGTGGAGCACCCACATTGTGAATCCGCAATATGGGCATGCGGGGTTGAACCAGTCCCTCGCATCTTCAGTACACCCTGGCAAAATAACACCTCTACTTCACTCGGAGAAACTCTTTCTGAAACCTAAGTTCCTACCGTCTCTTTGTGGAGGACTTCTTCACAAAGACTGGCGGCAATAACATTCTGCTAACAGACTCTATCTCCTGCTCGGGTCTCTCCGCGGCAACAATGCATCGCCATTATTGTGATGCATTCATGTAAATACCATTAGCATTCTCATGATAGTATGGTATGCGTCCGCACATATAACATTTTTCTTGAGGATTTAGATATACTAATAACGGAAGCTTTAGATAAACAATTGAGAATAAAAATTAGTGATAAAAATTGTGAATGACGTTTCGATGAATCGTTCATCATTTTCAAATTCGTAAAAACTAAAAGTCAAATTCTTGTGAGTTCTTTATATGCTAAAAATGTGTGTGGGAATCTCGTTGCATGTAATTAAAAACGCTACAATGTGGAACGTAGAAAGTGATAATTAGGTACTAAATAGTTTTGCTTTGATTGAATCAGATTGAGTGTTCAGCTTAGGTTTCATTTCTTGGATAAAAAGCATTTCGTAAATTAAGCATTCAAATTTCCCACGACATTTCTTTAGAATGGTGAATTGTTACTGAAGATCTTTGTTTCTTTGATTGTGCGCGTCACGCAGGTGTTTTCCAATAGCAGAGTGTTTGTGTTCCTCAATGCGTTGAAAAAGGTGTCGGCGAGTATAGCCAACATAATCTGCATCACACAGATCACATTTGAATTTATAGACAACGCATTGTTGATTTATTAACGGTGGTTTGGCCTCTGCTACTTTGATGTCGTCGTCAAACACTGGGCGTAGATCGCTGTTTACTTTCTTTCCAAGATCGGACAGCTGTCTTCGTACAACTTCGGCTGATCTTTGATCCTTGAACGGCAGAATAAGTCGAACGGGCGCATTTGCTTGAACATCGCGAACTTGTTGTTGATTTCGCGACTCGATGAATCTAGTTATTGTGGAATTAATAAGATTATCTGGGTACTTCAGTTTTAAGAAGATCCCTTTCAAGTTGTCACATTCTTCTGCAAATAGATCAGGTGAAGATGAGAGACAGTGGGCTCGGTTTAACATAGTCATTAGTAGGCCTTTATTTGTTGTTTTCCTGTGGACACATGTTTTCAGCTGTTTCCCAATCTTTACGAGTTCCATTCCGATGAAAGGTAGTTTGTTGTTATTTGCAACTTCCATCGTGAAGCTGATTGCCGGGTGTGCTTCGTTTAATGTTGCCAGGAAAGCCGTAGCAGTTGGAATATCTTTTACCGCGGCTAAGGTGTCATCCACGTATCTCTTATAAAAGGAAGGTAACTTATCTTCGCTTTCTAGTTTCTCCTCGATCGAACACATAAATGTGTTCGCCATGAGTGGCCCAAGGGGTGACCCCATCGCTACTCCATCAATTTAGCCTGCGAGCAAGCTCTCTCGGGGGTGGGGGGTGAAAGGAGGGAAAAATGGAAAGAGAGCTTGCAACGATCTCTCTTTGATTTGAATTCCGCCCCTTATGCTCCCTACGGCTTCCGGCTGCCTGAGCTGTCAAAATTTGCAATTGGGCAATCAGCGCAAACCGGAAATTTGTTTTTTCCGTCGAACAGGAGAGGACACGAAAGAACAACTTTGGCACACGCAATGCAAAAAGACGGGAATTGTCGCGGAAAAAAATTACTCCTCAGTTTCTGCCTACCGTGAGCTACAAAAATACGAAAAACCAGCGAAGGTTTCAGCTTTATTGCGGCCCCATTGAACGTGGTAAGCCCAAAGTTTGCTGAGCCGGAGAATGAAGTTGAAGTCTCGGATGTCGGACCAAGGATGAAGCGAACTTTGCCAACCTCGGCAACTACGCCAGATAGGAGCCCTGGTCAAAAGAAAGATCGCAACAGACATCCCCATACTTTGGGCTTCGGCGACCTGGTCGATAATACTTTGAAGTGGGAAAACAACCAATACTGTCTGCGACCAATTATTTTAGATTGCAGCGGCGCGTACTAATAATTAATTAATGTAGGCAAAACAGCGAGAACATCTTTGCTTTGAAGTAAGCTATCGATTGCTAGACGCTGTTCTGGTTTCAAATCTGACGGACAGTTCATATATTTGGAGAAATTTTCGCTTCGCGAATACAAATGTCTCGCCTTTTCCGGACAAACACCAAACAAACTCAAACCACGTAGTTCACGCTCAATGATAGATCACGTCATCACCCGGTCAAATCAGCCAATCAGCATTTTGCGTCCAATTTTTGGACGCAGAAATTCAAATTTATGAGACACGAGTGCAAGCTCTCCTTCTCTCCTTTCCTCCCCCACGTCCTACCCCCGGGAGAGCTTGCTCGCAGGCTACCATCAATTTGTTCATAAAGACTGCCGTTGAATTGAAACAGCTGATGTTTTGTGATGTTTCGTTTGAAAATGATGAACGATTCATCGAAACGTCATTCACAATTTTTATCACTAATTTTTATTCTCGATTTAGATATAATAACTGCAACTATAAACGCAAAAAGTCCAATTTATATCACTAAGGAATCGTTTTTTTGCAAATGATAATTTTCGGTGTAAAGCCCGTCTTGAGAGCATTATATTTTATTATTTAACTGAACTGTATAGCGCCATTGGGCTAAATGGAGATGGCGCTTTATAAATTAATTGTTATCGTTATTATACAGTTATTATTATTTTTCCCAACGATGGTCCTAAGTAATTCATGCGTAGCTCACATCAGGGGGATGTTTCTACTGTTTGTTTATTAAAGAAAAACCAAATATGTTTCTTTCCCAATTATCAAAGGCTGATTAAGTACCTTAGTGTTGAGTAAGTACCTCATTATCAGTAGACTTCTTGAGTTGTTCGTTGATTTCTCTCTGTGACTTAAGATTGTCCTCAGCTTGAGACAGTCGCAATCTTAGGTCGTCCACTTCTTTCAGCATCAACTCTATTTTAGCTTTCTGTTCCATATTTCGCTCAGACCAATTGCTATTGAGTTGCTCCAAAGAATTGTGGGCCTCAGACAACGACTCGTACTGTTTTTGTAGATCTCCAAGTCGACTCTCCAGAATCTGTTTCTGATAGGAACAGTACAGTGTTACAGAGTGTTCCCTTTTGTCAGCTCATGATACTAAAATATTCTACACAGATTTCGCTATCCCACCTGTCCCCTCTTAAGCGAATAACGTTGAAACATATCATTTTTAATTGTGTAAACATAAAAAAATAACAAAAGAAATAATTTCCAATTTCGATGCTGTTATTAAAGGTATGGCACTGTAATGACAGCCTAGACAAATCACACTCCAAATACCAGGAGAAGAGGAAATTGGTGTTTTAGGAATGTTTTCAGTTCATTATAACTAGTCAGATGTCCCATTAAACAGGTTAGAAGACAAAAGGCCTATTAATTTTTTGTTGCTGGGCAATGGGTTCGGTTTGCACTATTTTCACCTGTTGCTCCGACTCTTCCATGTCGCGTTTGAAAGTATCTTCCATGCTCTGCTTTTCCCGTTGTTCTTTCCCCAAAGTTTTCATTAATACCTTATACTCTGTTTTCAGCTCGTCCAACTCGAGATGGACAACAGCCTCAAGCTCGTTGTGCTTGTTAATGGACTGCACATGACGATCAAGCAACTTGTGTGCTTCCTTTAATGATCCCATTAACTTCTTCTGGGCAGAAACAACAAACAAATGTTAACACTCGTGTGCTGTAGCATTCACCTACAGTTCCCCAAATTGAATGTTTGTTGCTAAATTTAATTAACTCGATATTTATATTTGATATTTAACTTTAAAATTCTTTGTCTTTATCGTTTTCCTTTTCCTTTGTGATAACATACTGCAAATTAGGGAAGTACACTATCCATTATCCGAAAGAGAAAGGTATTTCATGAGTTGATAGTAATATCACTTTAAGTAATTTTTACCTCTTTTTCTGTTTTTGAATCATCTAGCTGCTTCAGTGATTGTCGGTAGACTTCAGCTTGCTGAAACACGATATCGCTTTCTCATTAACTTTTAGGATAATGTCAAATAACAATGAAAGTACCAGATCTTGAAAGGCAATTCTAATCTGGTCTGATCTAGTTGGCTCATTGTACAGCTCTTGAGATAATCTCTTACTAAGTGGCAGTAAAGGGTTGGTGCAAAGTTGCTTCCAGCGTTGATAAATAAACAATAGTGCTAATGATGGAAGATATGACCATGTTTCCGACTTTCTGTGAAAGTACGAGTGCATTTTGTTGACAACCGCTACTCACTATCTATTACAGAATAGATAGCGAGTGGCGTAGCCAATCATAAAACGGCATTCTTGATAGAACGTTAGTAGATTTATACTAAATCCCGATATAACTAGTCTGTGGAACGTTAAAGAACCCACACACTGTTCGATAAGAGTAGGGGACGTAGTTCCGGGTGTAGTGGTCTATCTCGTCTGTCATCTATGTTATCTGTCATGTATGTATGTATGTATGTATGTATGTATGTATGTATGTATGTATGTATGTATGTATGTATGTATGTATGTATGTATGTATGTATGTATGTATGTATGTAACTAATGGTAAAGGCAGAAAGAAAAATAAATCTATAAAAAGAAAAAAAAATTAATCAAACAAAAATATTCCATGTTACCGTTCGTCTCCTTAGTCATAGGTCACAAAAGACTTCAGAATATAATAACACCAAAAGCGATGGACGAGCTGCAAGCGAGTGTTTCACCAATGCCCTTGACCGCATGTTGTGATGTTTTACTGGAGAAAGACACACGGCAACATGGAATCTAGTTGTTTTATACAAAAAAGACAAAAAACTCTCGACTCTGACTGCTGGAGGATTTCAGTTTGCACGTCGTTAAAAACGAGGTTCCTCCTTAGTCTCTTGCATTTTGCACTAGTCAACGGGTTCATCAACACTTTTTGCTATGTCTTCCTACGTCCAGTCTCCAATAAACTCTTTCAGATCATTTTCCTCCAGTGTGGGATAAAATAAGATAAAAATCTCAATTTAATTTCAATTTAATTCAATTTAATTCAATTTAATTTCAAACGTCATCTCTGGGTCTGTCCTCCAACAGCATCATAGGTAGTGGCCAATAAAGACGCGCGTAAAATGTTAGATATGGTATAAAAATAAATAATTACATTAATTTACGTGCAAATAAATCAATAAATGGTGTTGTTGTAAAAACATACCATTCGTAGTTCTCTGTCCAAAGCACTTTGGCGGTTGACCGATTCATCAGTGTCAGATATCAGTGAATTTTTGCTCTCTGAAATAGTTGCTTTTAAAGCTACCAGCTCGAATCTTTTTGACTCCAGTTCCTTCTCGTACGACTCCAAGAGACATTTCTGATGTTCGTTGGTGTACATTAGTTTTCTCTGAAGGTGGGAGGCGGCGGAAACTAAAAATGGAAAAACAAAAAAGAAGGAGTTACCCCTGAAATATGTAGATTGTTAGTGCCAAATATTTTATGGTTTTCCGTAATTTCCTCCTAACCTTCTTTGCTACCAAAAGCCGTATATTTTGTGGTATCAGGTATTAACGGATATGTTTTAGCCATGTACGATTTAATCAACAAAGATATATATTATCCTTTGTTTTCGCTAGTATTACTATGAACGTGCTTAGGAAACTTTTCAGTTCTAGTTAGCGTGCCACCGTGTAAAGATCACGCCTTAAGAGTCAACGTTTTTCTCTACTTTGTGAATTCCCCAAGCAGACACGTAAGTAAGTTTGCAACCTTTTAATCGATTTTATACCTTTTGGCTTATTTTGTATTAGTCCATATATATTTTCATTAAGGTCCGGCTTTAGTCTTAAGCCAGTCTAATTTGTAGGTTTTATTTATGTTACAATACGCGCGTGGTTACTTTCGATGAATAACTAGACTAGGATCGATTTTCATTCGTGTCTTGTTCTAGGCTGTACGCTAATAAATGTTGGATTAAAAAGGGATCTTGAAACATGGTGGCAGCGGTGGGAAAATATATATGTTCCCTATCGAAATATGAAATGGTTGTTGACAAGAAACAAGTGAAGTTTCTAGGAGACAGCGGCGCCTCGGTGAACGTCATTCCCGTTAAGTTTTTGTAGCTGACAAGAAGCTCGAGCTCACCACAACGACGTTACAAATGTGGAACGACACAACACTAAAGCCACTGGGTTTTGTTAATTAATTCTCTACAATCGACAGAACAAGAAGAAGTTCTCTATGGAATTCCTTGTTGTTGAGAGACAGCTGACGCCACTCATAGAAGCAAATGCAGCTCTACAGATGGGCGTAATTACCGTCAACACACAAAACGTCAATATCACAGAACCATCTGAACAACCGAGGCCAGAGGTTAAGAGTGTGCAGACAGCTGATGCAATAGTAGCAAGCTACCCAGAGGTGTTTCAAAGAGAGGTAGGAACGCTGCCAGGAACAGTTCACCTCGAAGTCGGACAGGGCGCAACTCCCGTCGTCGCACCGCCTCGCCGGGTCCCAATGTCACTCGAAAACAAACTAAGGAAAGCGTTGGATCGTCTACAGTGAAGTGAAGTGAAGTGAACACCTTTATTTAAGGACGGTGCCTCCTATTGCTAGTGCGCATTCGTTCTGCGCACCACGCAACCATCTTATCTTGCACGATTACTCGCGCGATTTCCTTAGAAGATTGTTTCTTTTGATGGTTATCGTATTTTTCGTAAGCTCTTGATTTAGCGGATAGTTTTACAGGATTGGCAACAGGCTGTCTACACCAAAAACCCGTAAACGAAAGCGTTATTGTGGTGTGTTTAATGAAATTACGCTGAATCACGCCGGGAAAAGCAATTGAAGTGAAGTGGCAAATAATTTAAGACTTAAGCTTAATCAAAACATATCGCTGTATAAACTGATTCAAAGGAATCGCTTAAAAATGTCATGTGCTACACATACCGGTTTAATACACAACAAATCCGTTTCGATTTTATTCTTTTATTTTATTGCTGTTTCAACAATAATAAAAAGAAAGATGTTTTCATCGAACGTAAGATATAATATAACACGATGTCTTACCTTCGTAACTGATGAAAAGCTTGAACTTAATTGGCCTGTATAACGGACTGCGAAAATCAGAGGCAAGGAATCACGAATACTGGCTCTCAAACTGCGTAGTTTTTATACATTTCAAAACCCCTTCCAGAAAGATAATACAACCACAAGAAACAACTGCGAAAGTAATTGACAAAACTACAAAACGTGATCTTACGTACGTGTTTGTCTTCCACTTCGCCAGAGCCTAAAAGGGCAAGTTATACTGGAAAAAACTTTGAAATTTACGCAAAATGCACATCTCAAAACGTCTTCGAATTTGCTCTCAGCATTCAAAGCCATCTTCATTGAAAAAATGTCCTCTAATTCCCGAAGAATCAAGAAAACTTTTTATTCCAGCATATGTCGCCATACCGGGTATCCCAGCATGCCCAAGGAAAAGACATACAAATATTTCACTTACCAGGGAGGGGGTAGAGCAAACATTGTCTCAAGCCCCCAAAACAGCTCCTTAAAAGTAGAAAATAACCAATTTAGCTCTAAAAAACGCACGGTGACCCCCACTTTTTACCTCACAAAACGAAAGTGGTAAGCCTACTCAACACATGGTGATTTTTTCGTAGTTCGCAAAATATATTTAGCCTGTGTTTTTGGTCAACTAAAAGGGAACAGTCAGGGCCAAAAATGCCTCCAATGCAATGATTTTGTAATAAATACCACATAAAAAGTAGTTTTTATATCACCAGTTGTTATGTGTTTCAAAGCTTGTGGTTTGTTGTTGCCTTGGTATATGTAAACAGGAATTCTAAGGAAATGTTCAGAGAAATATTTCTTCTTTTCTTTTTTGCGAAAAAAATACTAAGTCTCTATTTTTTGCAGCTTTGGACTTAATTATCTCTGAAAAATGCACGGTTACCCCCAATTTTCTTTTCAATTTTCGTTAGCCCTTACCAACATCTACATTTTAGCATAGTGATAATCCGCGAAAAAATATCTTCGTATTAGGAGGCACCGTCCTTAAACAGGGTAGTCCCTTCAGGACATATATACAAAAGACCTGCTATCAATGGGAGCCCTGACAAATAAAGAATAAGAAAAGCAATTAGTCACTTAATTCACAAAGTTAAGAACAATAGCCTACATAAGAATAAACTTAAATAGCAAATAGAGTAAAATTACTTTGACAATCTATTAAAAATTACACAGCCACTGTAATAAAAGGAACGTTTCGCAGCTTCGGTGCGAACCCTCGGCAAATAAAGGTAATTACTTTGCCTGGTGGTGCGACTACATATGTTCTTGTGAAAAGTACAGCAGTTGGAGGTCATACCTCCAATCAATGAGCCCATTCCATGGGTTAGCAGTCCCCCTGTGGCTGTGAAGAAATCGGTAGAGCTGAGAATCTGTATCGATCCAAGGCCGCTTAACACCGCCCTAAAGAGAGAAAGATATCAGCTTCCTGTGTAGAGGACATACTCCCGCAACTCTCAAAAGCAAGAATATTCTCGGCGGATGTTCTCAAGTCAGGATACTGGAACTGTGTCCTCGCACCTGAACCCAGTGTCCTCACGACTTTCGCAACCCCCTATGGAAGGTACAGATGAATTCGCTTGCCTTTCGGTCTCTCCGCCTCATCCGAGATATCCCAGAAGCACCTGACGCACGCCCTAGAAAACCTGCCTAGTGTTCTGTGCATCGAGGACGACATCCTAGTCTATGGCACTGGAGAGACCGATGAAGAAGCAACCGCAAACCATGAGAGGAGTATACAAGATCTTCTCTAGAGGTGCAAGGACCGCGGCATCGTGCTTAACCCAGATAAGATGAAGCTGAAGATAAGGGAAGTAAATTTCATGGGACATCTGCTTACGAACAAGGGCTTGAATCCTGATCCTGCTAAAGTAGAGACAATCATGAAGATGCCTGAGCCACAAGACGTGGAGGGTGTTCACGATTGTCTTCGCCCTTGAGCGATTCAACCAGTACACATTCGGGCGGCATGTGCGCGTCGAACGTGACCACAAGCCACTGTAAGTGCTTCTACTGAAAGCTATTGCTCGAGCACCTCGACGCCTCCAGTTAATGATGATGAGGTTACAAAAGTACGATTTCACCGTGCACTATGAGCGTGGCAAGAACATGCACTTGGCCGACATGATGTCACTGGCTTACCTGCCCTACTACTGCCCAGGACTATAAACCTGGAGGATGAGACGAAAGAGCTGCGACAACGCCAACAGGCCCAAGCCAACCGGTCGGCAAAGGACCTGCCCAGCCTCTCTGAGGGTGACGTTGTGAGGATGAAGCCATTCAAGCTTGGCGACAAGTCTTGGTGCAAAGCTCAAGTTACTGCAAGACTTGGCAAGCGATCGTACACCGTTGAGACGGACGACGGAGCAGTCTACCGCAGAAACCGACAGCATCCGCGAAAAACGTCTGAACCACTAGCTGAACCCATCATCACAGAGCCGGAACCAGATACGGCCAGCGCAAGGGAAGAGACGACTACAACTACAGCAGTTAACCCCTGCCAGAGCAGTACCCATCATGAGTCACACCCTGAGGAGATGACCGTCTCGGAACAGTGTCGAAGATCGGAGCGAGTCAGGAAGAGGCCAGCATACGTCAAGGACTGTGTTTGTGACTAGATTTTTCGTTGCCGTTGTGATAGTGATTAGCAATGTCGCTTATTGATCATTTTATAGATTTGTGTTATGGACCCATTGTCTCCAGACGGAAATGACTTCGACACTGTTCACTTTTCAATTTTTCGGAAGGAAAGATGTTGCAATATGCACTTGATTACTATCGATGATTAACTAGACTAGGATCGAGTTTCATTCGTGTGTCTTGTTCTAGGCTGTATGCTAATAAAAAGTGGATTAAAACGGAGCTTTCATCAAATAGGGAACATTGTTGCACCAAAAGTCGAAGCAACTACAGCTCAGTTTTAGACACGAAAAGCAATAATCGGTAAGGAGAACGCTAGTCCTATCCCGATTGAGGATATGATAACATGCTGAATCTTTGGTAGCCCAAAACGATTTGTTTCTATTTGTGTTGACCTTGATAACGTAAACACCGGCGTTTAAGCGTCGGGCCATTGCGCAATAGCGAAATTATAAAGTATCGGATTTGAAGGAAAAATTGTAATACTCTCACACCATTAAACCACAGCAATATTCCGAACAATCCACTTGCTTGTTTAATCCATGGTGAACAACAAAAAAGCACATGGTCTCTAAAAAACTGCTTTCAAGCAGTCTGTAGAGCATTCTTAAAAGAAGTCTGGAGTAATACTTCTTCACAATCTAACATTGCTAAACTCCAAGCTGTTCCGTAATTTATAAAGGGAATTAGTTTCTAAAGAAACTGTGGTGCTGCGTCGGTGGGGGAGTGAAACACGAAAATTTGGTTTATCAACGGAGTGGATAATGTAAATTGACCACCGTAGCTAATCGAATCCCTGTACGGTGGTCAATTTACATTATCAACTCCGTTGATAAACCAAATTTTCGTGTTCCGAAATTTGCCTGCAGAATCTTTAGCGGGTCCAAGAGATATGATCATGCTACTCCCATTCTCAGGCAACTCAACTGGCTCCCCGTTAAAGAACATCGATTCAATTATGGCATTTAAATGCATGAATTGCCTTGCCCCGAGTATCTATCTGATACCAACACGCAGATCTAGAAACTCACTAGATCTAAAAACTCACAGCTGTTAAAAATTCCTTTATTTAGAACCGCAAGTCGCCAAAGAATCCTCTATTATAGAATAGTATCTCTCTAGCGCGCTCTGCCGCAAAATATCAAGTTAAGTTAATCTTTAGCTCAATTTAAGACTATGACGAATAAAAGACTCCTAAGGGACAGCTAACTGAACTTATAAGAATACAGCAAACAGCTAGCTTAAATATCCAGCAAGAAACAGTTTCATTATTTGGCTCCTATTTGATCTAAATTTCTGAATTTTAATTTCAGTTACATAGAACTACTTCAGCATTGTGTTTTAGTTCATATCCTTTTATTTTGCAGCGTACGTATTCATCTTATAGGCAATTGACACCTGTCAAAACAAGGTATCCGCTGACCAGTGTCACGACACCATATCGCGGGCTCAAGATAAGACCTCATCGAGGTCAGCTGTTGAAGTTGACTGCTGACCAGGTACTTGCTTTCGATTGTATCGCAGGCTCAAGCAAGGTGTGGGACACCCAAACCAAAACGAGGCTTAATTTTCCGCGTGCTTTTTTGATGTCTACACTATACCGGATAGCTCTTGTGCCGGCACGAAAACCATATCGAATAGGGCTTTTGTTCACATTCAAAACGATTTCGGCAAGGTTTTTGCGTCGGAGCGATGCCGGGCCGCTGCGGTCTTGAAAGTGAATCGTCACATATCGGATAGGTTTTCGTGACACTTTCTGGAGTAGTATCAACAGAGAATCGAACCGAAACGGAAGTCAGCAACGAGGACCAAGGATTGGATTTTAGTGGAAAGATTGCGGCGGTTTTGGGCCACTGCTGTTCATACCAGACCGGAGTATTTTTCACAACGGCATAAAATGCTATCCGGCATAGTGAAGACATAGCCTGAGGCTCGTAATTTCACATTCAGTTGGTTTCTCCATTTTGAGCAAAACAACTTCATTTTCTTCGATCGAATTTTTGCTTTTAATTCGCGTAAAAGGCATAAAAATCAAGAACTTGTCAAAAGATACTCCGGAAGGTGAATTTTCAAGTGACAAAAGGAAGAGCGAAAGATTTTTCTCAGGAAAAGCTTCAAACTTGGATCGATTGTGTGGCTGAAAACAAAATAATTCAATGCTTCAAGGGCTTTCACTTTACCGCGGCATCTTGCATCTCACCAAGAAAGGTCACTTAACAGTTCACCGGCATTAATGGGAGGAACGAGTAGCTCAAACTCTGTGGAAGAAGCTCTTTCTTTGGACAAACCGTTTGCTATTTTTGCGGATGCTTGTTTTTACTTACTGAAGCTTACGTATTTTCAAATGGTAGAAATCTCTACAAAACAGGACAGTGAGGTAAATTAAATAAATTGAAGCTTGACATTTGGTTTAATCGTTGTTACTTTTATTTTTTCAAGAATGAAACTTGTATTTTTCTTTCGACTGGATATAAATAAGAATCATCTGTACTTGTTTTGGACGCAAAGAAGTAGTTGAATTTGTTTGTATGTTTTGTTACGTTGTTTTGCAAGCGAACGAGTCTTTTCACTCCGCTTGGCTGACTATTTTTCGACCTCGGTGCCTCAACAGGGTTAAGAAACTTTTGCCCTTATCTTATTACCACATAATAATTGAGTTTCTAAACAACTTCCTGATGTTTTTACACAAATTAAATGACATATTTCGTGCAAATTGGACGTGAATTTCCGACTGCCGGGCTCTAGTATTTTGAAAACCGTACCAATGAGTCAGGATTATAAGGAATATGCTTAATGCAAGCTCGGAGAATTTGTCCGCAACAATACTAAACCTTTATTTAGAATCGCTTGGCACTTCTGAACAAACACTAAATACTCTGGTGAGGTTTCCTTGATAAATTCTGCAGATATTCATCGGGAGTCGACTCAGTGTGTCATGCCCAAACTCGACAGTCGCTTCTACTTTTAATCCAAGGCAATATTTGCAATCGCTTGAAATTTCTAAACAAATATCTCATGTTCTTAGGGGAATTAAACGAGCAATTTCGAGAAAATTGGTCAAAATTTCTGACTGCCGGGTGTCTAGTTTTTTGAAATCAGTTCCCGGCTGCCGGGTATCTAGACACGTCGTCAAACATAACGTTGGGTGGTTAAACGCACAAACAATGTTTGACCAAACACTAGACAGAGTGAGTCCACAGAACGATTTTTTGCGTATTATCGCTGAAATTTCGACTTTATGTGGTTCATTTGGTTGGCTTTTACCGGCTGTGCACATTCTGGTCGGGGTGGCTAAACGATCAAACATTTCTTCGCAACGCGAAATGTTGGATGGAAATGTTTGATCTACATCAAACATGGAAAGCCATTTAAGAACTGCAATGTTGAGAGAGGTGACTAAGCGGTCAAACACGATGTTGGGTGAAAATGTTTGATCGTTTTTTTATTGTTAAATTTGTTTTCGAACAAACATACACGTCGTGTATTGTTTTGTTGTAATGTTTTGAGGTTTTTGAACCGCGGTCAATTCCTGTTGACTACTCTAAACATAAAATATTGATGCCGTTGGATCATACCTTCCTTCCATTCGATCTTACTTCAATTATTTTGTCTCTAGCTATATTACATTGCTTTATTCCTCTGTGGCATTTCACATTTATCCGTACCGCCGTGGAAACAGTATTCCATCGGAACGTAGCTATCGTTCGGTCGTAGTCACCATTTGGTCAGTGGTGAAGCGAGGAAGTCTAACCTCGATCTCGTGTTCGTTTGGAGACATACGACTTATGATTACATGACGGACAGTTGTTGAAAATTGAAGTTGAAAATCGAGTTGCACGTGGAGTGTGTATATATTAGCCGTCATGTACTTTCATGGATCAAGGAAATCCTAATACAAGAGACGTTCAAAGAGACCTTCTCCAAAGAACAACAAATGTATTGAGAACAGTTCTCAACGAACTTGAAAAGTCCGGTTAGTACGCCATCTCCATCTTCAACATCCGCTCCGTCTTCCTCGACAGCAAACGCGTCAGACGATTTCAGGTAAGCTTAAGTACTTAAAGGACCACGGTCGCGACATTTTGGGTCATTATTAGAGATATCAAAAAATGCACTTAAATAAGATGGAGATGGCGTACTAACCGGACTTTCAAGTTCCCCAACCCCGAAGGAGCTTGATCGGTAGCTACTTTGGGGATAAGATTTTGTTCGCCACACCCTACCCCTTATTGAATGGCACTTGGAACACTGACTAGAGTGACCCACATCTACCAAGTGGTTGAATACACACCCATTCCCTTTTTGCTTCAAACCCTTTCGAGAAGCTGTCTCAGACGGGCAGGAGATGTTGTTCCCAACAAGGCCGTCAACGCGGATACGATGAAATTGGTAAGTTGTTGTTAAATTCGGGAAACTAGTGTGAAAAATATAAGGTATAGAAAACTGATGTCAATGTTGCTTTTCTTTATTAGGCTAGAAATTCGAGTTATAGGAAGACGATAACAGACCAGGAGCGTCATCGAGAGGTCAAAGTTTTGCGAGGAAACAAAAGCTTCGCGTCTCATCAACAAACCGTTCTTCCAACAGATTGATCTTGCAAGAAAACAATCAAGCTGAATCTTCCCATGCAAATAGGTTTCTTCGTGTACCGATAAGCTAAACTAAAAATGCTATGGATGAATATCTCGATATTTCCAATACTGTAAACTGGACACAGCGATAGCGCCTATATCGCCATTGCGGGTCCACCGGTAGAGAGTTTAGTGAAGCCACAACTGAAAGGGAAATTTCAACAAGACAAGTGTACTGGTTTTTCCGTACTGACGCTGCAGAAAACAAGGCCTATGATAAAAGAGCACCCGGTCTTTTTCAAAGAAGAGTGGTCGGGGGAAGGAATTATTGGTCTAACTAGTAAGACGTACTATTTAAGTGAGCTGAAGCCACTCTAAGGGCACTAAGGCCACAAGGTAGCGGGCATTATCCCTTAAATCGACCAAAGCAAAGGAGGAGCCCAAGCATTAGCAGCCATGGACAGCTGTTTCGGCCTTGTTAGGCCTCTTCAGCATGGCATAGCTAACACTGTAGCTGTTCATGGCTGTTAACGCTTGGGCTCAATCTTTGCTTTGATAGATTTAAGGGATAATGCCCGCTACCTTGTGGCCTTTGTACCCTTAGAGTGGCTTCAGCTTACTTGATCACATTAATTTGTGAAGTATCCTTGTCACTCCAGCCACATCCCACAAGCTTTACGTTTTCATTGTCTTTTTTTGCTATCTTTTTGGCGCCTACGATAAGGTCAGTTGTAAAGGAGTGAATAAGAAAACGAATGAAATAAACAAAGAAAAATATCTTAATGTTCTGCTCACTAAACGGTGTAGTTCGGGATTGAACAAGGGTTTTAGGGTAGTCAACAAACTCAAGTATACTTATGAACAAGTTCGAGATGGTTTTTCATGCTTTTACCGAAAGAGAAAATTGTTAAAGGATGGGACGGTTCCATTACATATTTAAGTTTGTGGTTCAAATGGAACTTTTTACATATTCTCTTATAAATAGTTTTCAGATTTAAAGATTGTATATAGAGGGTCTTCACTTGACGTCATAAAAAAACTAAAATTCAAAAGTAAACAGACTTTTACATTTTTATCTTCATCACATAAAAGACATTTTAGAAATGTATCTGCTTGCATGTTTTCAGCTCGGTAGCTTGCTTTGTCTTGAAAATAGAGCAGTTTGAATTTTAGAGTTTTTCTCAGTTTGTGACATAAAGATGTCTGCTCACAAACATGTCACTTGCATGAAAACATCGATTCATCGTGTGTTTTTGAGGTTTGAAAAGCCAACATGGTAAGAGAAGCGTCTATGTGAATTTTTGAAAGCTCAGCAGAGAGAACAAAGCCTTTGAGATAGCTAAAGTAAGAAACAGATGTTTTAACTCGTTTCCGGCCGCCATCTTAGTGTCCCGCAGAGGGACGCCAACATGGCGTTTCCATACAAAACACTATAATTTTGAGTGGTACATTTTGCCGAATAACTCGAGGACGGGATATTACAATGCCCTGATACTTTGGCATGTTGTTTATTTATTACTCTTCTATAATATCACAATTTCTTGGCTTTATTTATTGAATGGTTGATGATTTTATTTTTTTACTTGCGTGGCTGAAAACAATCTATACGAGTGTGAGATTATAAAAATAACCCACGTTAGTTGTTTTGATTATTTGTTACATAAACGAGCGAGTGCGTTCCAACGCACGACCCCACGCGAGGTTCCACTCGCATGATCTCAGGGGAAAACGTAACACTAAAAAATGGCCCTTTCTGCCCATTCTGTCCTTTCTGTCCGATAAATTTCGTTCTGCAAACAGTTTTGTTCAGTTTTAATCCAACTTTCAAACCTTGAAGACACTAAAATGCAAAAAATGCCTGATTCCAGGGCGTGGGTCAAAATTTATCGTTCGATTAGCAAATCATTTAACTCAAGTACACGAGTTAACAGAGTTAGAACACAAGTGTTTGCTGCAGTTGACGAAACTACAAAACACCAATGTGGTTCGCGTATATGACAGGGACTCTCCACTGAAATAGATTTTTCCATAAGTCGGAGAGCATTCCATTGAATTAGTCAGTTGCAATCATGGATCCGAGATGGAAACAGCCCTTTCCCGCTCTTGCGGCAGGGCGACCTGTTGTGGGAAAAGTCAGTTTGCTAAACGTTTACTCGAAGGAGGAGAAGGAATGATTGACGGCACACCCGAAAATATCATCTGGTGTTATGGTATTTATCAACCCACTTATGATGAAATGCTGAAAAGTATTCCCAACATCACCTTTATCGATTTCCTGCTAGAAGAGGCCTCTTTTCCTTGTATTCAGCGTGCGGGAGAAAAGAGACCTCTGCCATGGGTCGAAACGGTCTTTGATTAAGCCGCCGTCCGCGGTCGTGGGCGGAGATTTTAAAACGCATGCTCTTGCATTGTTTCCTGACCGATCATGTGCCAAAAGCATTACGTGATGGTTCGGTCGCTAAGAAACCGTGGTGCATGTTCAACACAGACCGTTTCGACAACATGGCAGAGGTCTCTTTTCTCCCGCAGATTGAATACAAGGAAACGAGGACCCTGCTAGCAGGGAACTTTTTCGAAGGCTTCCCTGGTGATTTAGAATCCATGATTAATCCCCACCATTCGAAATTTAGTGGTCATTGATGATTTGATGCAAGAACCAAGTAACGATTACGGATCACTAGTTTTTCACGAAAGGCTGTCACCACCGCAATGTGAGTTTAATCTTCATTTTGTAAAACATTTTTCACCGTCGAAAAGAGCTGAGAGACATGAGTTTCAGTTGCCATTACTTGGTACTGTTCAAGTCTCCAAGAGATAGCAATGAAGTCAATCATTTAGTGAAGTAAATGTTTCCTGGCCATGTGAAATACATGCAAGAAGCCTTTCAAGACGCGACAGACCCGATCTCAAACCAGAAAACCTAGCGACTTCCGGTTGTGCTGCAACATCTTCCCAAGTAAGACGCAATGCGCCTATGCTAGAAAGCTATAAAAAGAGTGAACCACCTCAGTTTGCTTCAGTATAGCATGGTCCAGCTACTGAGAAAGAACCACGACTTTCTGAAACTGCTTCTAGAGGGTACACCTGCTCAGAAACTAGCCGACGACGCTTTGGTGAGAACCACATGTGAGTGTGGTCTTAACGTTTCAGAGGAGCAGTGCCTATGAGTTAACCAGCCAAGAAAAAGCTTTTAGCTCACAAGAAATCTTTGATTGCTTTCGCCGAAAAAAGTATACCGATCGAAAAGAAAAAGGAGATTTGGGTTCAACACGTAGGAAATTTTCTACGCGTGTTGTTACCACCAGTGTTGCGTGTGCTAACTTCAATCCTTACCTAAGGATGAATCATACTCATACTCGACTCGTGGTTCGCGTACCTGAGAACACACTAGAACGATTACAGAAACACCAGCAGATTTTAACCCCACACGTGACACAAACTCTGAGAACCTTGGATAAGTGAAATGAGCGACATTTTATCCAGCAAGGAATTAGATTATGAAGCAAAGGCAAAGCAGCGGTACTTGAGTAGTAAAGGGTGAGTCGATTCAATACCACCTCCGCGCAGCGCACCCCTCCTCGCTTCGCTCGTCGGGGAGGCTGCGCTCGGTTGTATTGAATCGACTCACCCTTTACTACTCCAGCACCCGAGAAGCCCGCGACGAGGGCAACACCGCCAACAAACCACCAAAACCAAGACACACAGGCGCCAGCAAGAGCAGCCGAGGTGCGGGGTCGTCCTATTAGAGAAAGGGGCGTCTGGGGCAAGAGCGACGGAAGAGGAAACGTTCGATTTGGAGGATTTGATATATGCTGAACGGGAAAGTGGGCTTTCACTTGAGCAAGCGATTGTTTCGGCACTTGAAACTCTTTTGATTAATGAGTCAACCTTTGAGCAGTTGAGGGTCGAACCACTTCACTATTTTTCTCTTCATTTAGAATCCCAGGATGTAGCTTTATCGGAAGGTGATTTTGAGGCTTTAGTTCAAGCTTTTGAGGAAGAGGAAGACCCACAACCCAATTTTACTCAAGAAGCCTCTTTGTCTAAAAAAAATTGAGTTTTGTAACAGCCCGTACCTTTCATCCCCACGTGGGGGGTGTTTATATAGATTTTACTGCAGCTGCCGCCTAATTAAAGAGAAGCGCGCTCGGATATATGACGGAGTGGTTGAAACGCCGCACCATAAGACATGCGTTGGTCGCAGAAATAGACAAGTGGTTGGATTACCAAGAAAACAAGGATTCCATGGATTACAAACCAATGTGCCACGTGCGCGCACTGTTGCAAAACGACATGTCCCCATGGCAGTACATTTTGAAAACAAGGGAAAACCACTTCATTGACGACTGTGCACTCATATCGTACAGGGTTTTCCATTCCCTGTCCCTCGAGGAAAAGGAGTGCATGAATCGGTGGTTAACCAATGAGGGGTTTTATGACACGGTCCATTAAATATCTGTGCCTAGATATAAATGAATCTTATGGAGCAGATTCACACCCTCCTTCCAGAGTTGCGTGAGAAAATCCGCCGTTTTCACACCCAAAATTAGCTGAATGAAAGAAAGAGAATGGGGTGGGACCAGGTGCAAAAGGAGCTTTTGGTTCGATTTTTTTCAACGAGGGTTGAGCTTTTGAACAATAGGCACCCCTTTTACAGATGGATCTGCAGACAAGGATTAACCAACTCCCGCCGGAGTTGAGGGAAAAAATCCTCAAGGAGACAATTGCAACCCAAATCCATGAAAAAAAAAAAGAGCGGGTTGGGATGAAGTACATCGTGAGCTATTCGAGTATTTCGACGATGCGCCATTCTGCGAAATTGAAAACTGTTACACCCTTGTAACCTAGTGTGCGATATGTTCGCTTTGTCGGCGAAATGGCCTTTGTTGGGCTTGCATGTTAAAAAACAGGGAGCATGTGTTGTGCCGGTGGTATGAGATGGAGGATATTGAACAAAAGTGGGTTATGGATAACGTGTACCCATGGTTGCCACATTTTTGTTCAAACTGTGTTGGATCATGGTGTCCCTCGAAAATCTATCCCGAACCACAACCATCGAGAAAGAGGTTTCTGAAGAGTTACAAAGAGCAGTAAGGGACTACCAAACCTTCAAGAAACTCTAACAGGAACTCCTAGACCGAGTTTCTCTTTCATATTAATCGCATTGCGAGACGGCGCGTGGCCTATTGAATAGTAGCATCCCCAATGTAAATGAATCTCTTGGCCTCCATCGAACAGCTCCCACCCGAGCTGAGGGGAAAATCCTCAAATTTCTTATTCAAGCCAAACTGCAGGACAAAAAAGTCACAGGGTGGGACACAGTACACGCTGGCCTTTTGTTGAGGTTTTTTTGTGGGTCCTTTTGCTCAATAGAATGTCTTTTCACAAAAGTGACTGAGTGCGAAAAATGTTACAACCCATGTGGATGGGAGGAGTGTTGTTGGGTATGCTGGAAGAAAAAACACCCCAACTTATCTCAGGTTTGAAGCTCAAATACCCAAACCAAGTTTTTGTTTTACGTTGATGGCATTTCGAGCCAGCGCGTGGCCCCACTGTCTCTGGTTTCGCGGGATCGCGTCAAGGGTTTTGACCATTTTTCGGTCAGCAACATGCTTGCATTTTTTTTCATCCTCGCCATACTTCTTCGCGCGGAAATCGCAACTGGTGTAATCAACATCATGTTGCATGGCCACAGCATCGGCGGAATCAGTCGGTTGCTGAAAAATTTCCAAAATCTCACCCGTTTCAGGATCAAAACTCAGCTGATGGTGCAAGGGGTTGTAAGGACCAGTATAGTTGTGGCCGGTGAGGGTCCACCACTTTTTTGGCGGCGGCAGTTTCCCAATCAGCGCGTGGACGTCATCTCCCGTTCCATAGTAGTTGCGTAGGGTTTTCTTAAGAACATCCGTGAAACCATGGTGTTGGGGGATAGCTTTGCCGAAAGCTTTGAAAAACGTCGTGTCGGTCGCAAACTTGGGAACCAACACCCCCCTGTGAAACAAAGCGGGGAAATGCCGGAACCATAACCTTTCCATTTCACCCAAGAGCCGTAGCTGCGGGTGCCGCCCCGTCGTTTGTAGTCTGCGTATTGGCGTTTGTATTCGGCGACCAGCGCCCGCCTCTCTTTTTCAGAAACCTCGGGCGGGGCCTTTGAAAAGTTTGGGGTCAGAGATGACACCCTTACGTTTTTTTGAAATCAACGAAAGGAAAGGGAACAGGGAGGCCTCGTCCATCGAGATCAGGCCTGTCGGTTTTGTAACGGATGTTGGGGCGCATCTTCGTGGAAAGCTGGTCCAACAGTTCGCTGCCGACTCTTTCCAACACAGGAGTGGCCTTGCGCACCCCGTAGTTGATGGCCTTTTTCTGGAGCTGCGGATTGCGCAGCGCCTCAGAAGCGTAATAGCGGCCGGCCTCTACCCCTTTTTTCGCGAGATATGGAATCCCATGTTGCAAAGTGAAGTCGAGCGCAGTGCCCGAAAGATCGGTCAAAACACCAGAGCCCTCTGCATGAGAGGGCCTCGTCAGTTTCCCGGCAAGAGGCTCGCGTTTTTCGGTAAGAAGCGGGTTTTTGTTATCCCACAAACCGCGCACTTGGCTTTCCCCATTTTTCGCCAATTTTTGGTCATAACAACCCTTTCAGACCCCAGCACATATTTGGGTTCTACGTTCGTCCCGCACACCATACCAATCAGCCATTGGTCAAGGTATATTAGGAAAATAATTTTTTACAACCTCTTCGTTGTGATGCACATCATCAGAAAACATTTTCAGAATATCTTTGTAACTTGTGCCTCTGTTACGTTCGTTGAGGAAAAGCAGAAAGTAATACCCACACCTCACACTTCCGATCCACTGGATTTGGTTGTCATTTCGAAGAAAGGTTTTGTGGCCCAATTTTCACATTTCCTGCTCCCACTCATCTGGGGGAGGACGACCAAAGGAATCGAAATACTCAGGACCGGGCCAGCAGAAAACCCAGTGTGTGCCCAGACCTCCGAATTCGTTCAAGTTGATGATGCAGGGGGAATGATGGAGAGGTTTCGACTCGTTGCGGGAGAATATGCCCTTGAGTGGGATGGTGAGATATTCGCACCAATTCATCAGGTCAACGTTGGCCGAACGGGCGTTCTCAGTCTTCCCACCTTCCAAAGACAGGAGGAGAGCGCATTTGCATGCCACCCCCCTCCGCAGGCGGCGCAGGAAGACGAGGGGGTGCAGACCTCCTCGACCGTGCCGGTCCCACACGCGCCCCGCTTCCCAACACCTTCTGTACAAGGCTTATCGCCAAAGGAATGCCGAGGGAAGCCAGCATTTCAAGAAAGCCCCGTATTGCGCTGTGCCGCCGCCGCGAACCGCACCCTGTCCGACAAGATACCTTTGAAGGGCCCGTTTCTGTGTGGGGGTCATCATTTGCACAAGTTTGTCCAGCTGTACCTCCTGGGGCCCAACATTGCCGCCGAAAATCTTTTTCAAAGCTTTTTCTGCGCCGAAGCTGAGCCCAGCCATTCCCAAGGCCTTCCCGACAGTGGGGGTGAGAGCCCGGATCATGGAAAAGAGGCTGGCACCGATCAACGTTTTTGTTTTTCCTATTTGTGTCTTGCTGAATGTGATATCCGCACCGCGGCCGGCGCTGGAGGCTTTTTTCAGGTGGTTTATTTTTGTGGTGGTCAACGGAAGGTCGTCACCCTTTCCGATTTGTTCCGGCTTAACACGCAGAGTCATAGCCACCCTTTCTTTTACCGCCTTCGCGAGACTGCGCCTTTGGTCCTCCGACAAAGTGACTTTGAACGGGTGATACACAGTTGGCATCTTATATCAAAGAAGAAAATTTTTTCCTGCTCCAAGGCAGGAGTTCAAACAACCACCAACTCGTTGCCAACCTGCCGTATGATAACCTCTTCCTCGTCCGGGACGGCGGCGAACATGCGGTAATCTTGTGTGGCGGCTTTGTCCAAGCGATAGTGCAGAATTAACTTCTTTTCATCGCCAGTCATGCTCTACTTTGTCGGACGAAGATCGAAATAGACGATGGGGTAAAGCGCCGAATTGTTGTCCCCATTCAGCTGGGTACAGGTGTTGACATCGTTTCTCCTGTAGCTGTAATCGATCAGGTCGCGCTGCATTCGGATTCGGTCTTCCCTATCGTACACCAGTTCGAGATAGAAGGTCGAGCCATACTGAAGGCGGCAAGTTGCAAGTTTCGCACCCCCATCGAGAGCGAAAGTGTCGAAAGCGTATGGGTTGGCTGTGGCGACGTCCACCCTTGCCACCTTTTGTATGAAAACGAATACATGTTTCGCGTTTTTGACTCCCGGAGTTATCGTCCATTGCCCTCCTGCGTCCCGTGGGTCTGATGAGGGTAAGAAAGTTTTCATTTACCATTTTTTGCCCCTCTGGTGCAAACATCAACTTTGGAACCCACAGCTCGAACAACTTGACGACAATCCGGTGGTTGGCGGCGGCGGCGCCCCCGAAAAGCATCTCACTATCTTTCTGTAGCTGTATTTCAAACTGGAGATGCATCGGAGGAGGTTTGTCGGACAACTCCTCGAAGAAGGAATAGCTTTTGAGAGGGATTATAGTTTTGACTGTTTTCTGAGGGTTTCCTTGCGAAAGAAGTGCACGCGCCCTAATCGCATGGTTGCTTGCATTGGCGTCTGTATCCGTCGTGTTGTTGTTGTCGAGATACCAAAACTCATCTTTTGCCACACCGCGGGCGTAGTCGTCGAAGAATTCCAGGAGGTCTTTGATTAAGATGACTTTATGAACGCCGTTGGCTTTGTAAAGAATTTTTCCGGCGGATTTTACCTTCAAATCTTGTATGAGAGAGAAGGAGCCGTTGACTGGAGCCGACTCTAAGTCGGCGGCCACGAAAGCACCGTCGGCCTTCACCTGCAGCTCGTAATCCACTCGGAAATAAGCGTTGTACTAATCAAGAATGACGTCTCGGTCTTTTACATCAATGACCAACCCACTTTTAATTTGTTCCTGTCCATTTCTCGGCAACTTGAGCGGGCTGCTGAGTTGGAATTGGAGGTAGTCCACCTTGTCAAGCAAGCGGGGCGTTCTGAACATCGCCGTATACAAATCAAAAACATTTTTACACGTGGTTTGCCAAAATTTGGGTGAGTTTCCACATTGAGTCGTCTGTAGTTGGAACCACCTGCCGCCTTTTGCGGCTTTGCAGCAGCTGGCGGATCTTTTTACCACCTTTTTCAGCCCCCTTGGCGACTGCCTTTTCGGCTGCCTTTTTCAGCGCCGGCGTGGCCACCTTCTTGAGTTGTTTGCCAATAGCCATGAGAGTGTCGCGAACCACACCCGACCCCTTGTGTTTGAAGCGGTACCGGCCAACACGGGGGTCATAAAATTTCATCCACTCGCTCGAGCGATTCATGTTGTACACTCTTGGAGAAAATTTACAATGCGCGGATTATGAGATTTACAGCCATGTCCGCGTCGTTGAGGTCGAGAACATTGTTTCGCCCGTCGGTTACCCGGATTCTCACCGCGTCGATTCGAGACTTGTTGACTGGGTGGAACTTTGGGCGAAGGGGTTCTTTTGTGAAAGGGTAGCTGACGTCGAGGTTGGCCGTGGAGAAAGTGAACAAAACATCACCTAGTATGTCATTGGCCCCCGCGTGATCAGGCCGCAATGCAGAAACACCCAGTCGACGCTTCGTGTGATGTCGAGGATCCTGTCCGCCTTTCAGAACCTTCTTGTTGAAGCCCAGCAGTTTTCCAAAATCACCTGTCGTGAGGTCAGGTTCATACCCAGTGACCACCCCGATCACGACCCTGGTGATGGCGTAATCGAATCGCAGGTTGAAGACGTGCTTCTTTTCTGCCGCGGTGGGGTCCAAGAAACCACTGTGTGTTTGCAACACACGATTGAGGTCTGTGTAATCGTACATCCCATCGGGAAGAGTCAATGTTTTCCAAGCTTCGCCCGCCTTCGGCATTTCAATGTGTTATTGTTGTATGCAACCGCGACGTTGTACCAGGAGTAGCTCATGGTGACGAGCTCGTCGAGGGGCCGCTTCGTAGTCTTGGCTGCTGTCGAGCAGGATTGGTGGGTTGAAATTGATTGTGAAGTCGTGTGACTTCTGGTTGGCCCCGTTTTGTTGCAGCTTCGCGTGGCTCGAGTCGAGCAGCAGATTAAATGTTTGACTCCCCATTTTCACTTCCGTATGTAATCATTGAAAATTTTGTGGGACTGTAATTCGTTGATGACACCACGTTGGAGGAGTTGTTCGACCAGAGCGGAAATGTGTTTGCGGAGCTTCGTCGAAGAGTGGCCAGCCTGTATCGAACCGATACTCACATACAGTTGGTGGATCATTATTTCGGTGGTCTTATCAAAACCACTACCCTCCGTTTCCCACTCTCCCCATTCAGGCCACATTTCAGGATCCTCTTCGTCCTCCTCGAGTTCAATCGCGGGCCGTCGCGCCAAAATAGCCTGTTCGAAAGTTGAGGGTCCTTTGGCTCTCGTTTCTCGTGGCGGTGTTCGTTTCAACTCCCTTTTCCCCTCTTGTAGCTGCAGGGAGGAAACCCCCTGCCTTGGAGGAGAAACCTCCATTCTTTGGGTTTGAACCCCGACAACAAAATCCTGGAGATCCCACGTCGGTCGTGGGGGTGGGAGGGAAGCTTCAGCCCCTTCTTCCAACGACGGCGGTGGAGCAGGGAACTCTTCCTCTTCCTCTCCTCTACTCATCGGGGGCTGGCGATGGAGGAGGTGTTAACCCTCCGGCCTGAAATCACCCCAATCGAAGGGGTTGATTCGGTCGAATTCCTCCATTCCGTAGTCGGGGCCTTCCACCTCTTCCGTGGGCTCCGGCTGTAAACCCCTGTCCAACCTCGTCGTGACCGGTTTCAGACGCTTTTCAGCCTCAATCTGGCCAACCTCTTTCGCGATTCGGTTTTTTTTTTAACTTCCGGCGGATCTCCTGCTCCTGTTTCTCGACTTCCGCCTCAGCCTCCGCCTTTTGTCGCCATTTTTCAGAGATATCAATATATAGCGAGGGAAAAAAATGAAAATTCCAAATTATGATCCCGACGTCACCGCCACAAATGGTTTCCGGCAGGGGCACCCCGCCATGACCGCCGACATTTTCAGGATGCTGATCTGTAGGCAAAGCAATTCAGGCAAGACTAACATCCTGCTGCACAAGCTCTACGAGCATTTGGAGTCCGACAAGGTTTTTCTCTTTTCGAAAAACCTCCACCAAAACAAGTATCAAGCGCTCTTGCGCGACTTTGCCGAAAACATCGACCCCGAGGTGGGGTACAAAGTCATCGAGGCGCCTGGCGACGAAATCGTTCCGCTGGAAGAACTCGCACCCGACAACCAAAAAATCGTCGTGTTCGACGACTTGGTTTGCGAAAAGAACCAAAACGACATCATAAACTATTTCATTCAATGGCCGGCACCGGAATTTCAGTGTCATTTACCTGACCCAAACCTATTACAAGGTCCCCAAAAACATCCAGGACAACTTCAGCCATTTCTGTCTTTTCAGCTTCCCCCGAGGGAAAACAAACGCATCGCCGACGAGTTGGGGGTGCTTCCTGACCTGCTGGACCGCGCCACCGACAAAGTTTTCCTTCTTTTACTACGACAAACCGCGAAAATTGATGAAGAAAAGAGATATAGCATGGGGGTTTATGCCAGACGGCGAGGAACTTTCAGAAGACATACGGGGGGTGTGTCGACGGAGGCTTTTGTGCAGCGAGATGGCAGCACCCCAATGACCGGCCCTCTTGATTTGGGTTGACACCTGATTGAGAATCTGGGTCAGCCGGCTGGTCCGCTTGACGCGGTCTGTGAAAGTTATGTCACATCCACTTTTGTCCAACTAAACGGAAGCACCCCGTTAAAGGGGATTCTTGACGTGGGGCGAAACCTTGTCACCCACATGGTTTACCCTGTTAACGACCTCGATGCCACAAACAAAAGCTATGTGGACTCTGAAATAGCGCTTTGTTTGAAACGGGGCGGAAGTGACCCGGCGCTGGGTGATCTGAATATTGGTGGGTATGCTATTGAAGATTTGAAAGACGTCGATTCCACCACCCCCGCTGAAAACGCCGTCAACAAAAAATACGTGGGTGAAGGTTTGCTAACCAAATTCGACGCGATCGCGCAAAAAGACTTAAACATGAACGACAACGCAATCGTGAATCTTGCACCCCCTTTCAACCTCAAGGACGCGGTAAACAAAGACTATGTGGATGAGTATTTTGCGGACGTTTCTGCGGGCTCCTTTCTGAAAAGGGACGGCAGCCAAGCAATGATGGGCGCTCTCAATATGGGGGACCACAAAATCACCGTTCTCGAATAGCCGGTCAGCGAAACAGACGCGGCCGCGAAGGATTATGTGGATCACTCACACCTTTCCCTGTCCGGCGGGCAAAAAAACCCGTTCAGCTACCTCATGGATGATTCGGACGATTCCTCATCCGAAAACAACATTCATGTTCGTGGGATTTTCAAATTCGTCGCCTCCCCACACAGGGCAAAAAACGCGTATGAGTTTACTGTCGTGAAAGACGTGCGCAGCGATGATTATCGCTCGAGGATCGGTTTCAATCTCTTTCCACTGGCACGTTCGTAGTTGAGTACTTTCCGCCAGAAATGACAAATGTGTCGGTCAGGGCAAGCGCCACCAACATTTCCATCACGAGCCAAACCACGCGAACCTTCAGCGGCTACACAAAAACCCTCGTTCAGTTCCACCGGTGGAGCGACAGCACCCCCAACTACATTTATTTGGACCTGCATGGTAGAACTTCTGGCTCGACCACAGGCCACCTCGTCGTTTATGGGGTTTCAGGGTACGTTTCTAATGTGCCCTCCGAGGTCTTCGACAAAGTTTGGACTGTGGACAATGGGGCCATGACCATGCAAGCCCCTTTGGATATGAACGACCATCTTCTGCTGAAACCCAAATTAGGGACAGACTTGACTTTGAACGGCAAATATGTAATCGATGAAAATTCAGCATTGTTTGGTGGAACAAACGGGCAGATGACAATGATGAATGACTTAAATATGAATAGTTATTTCATTCTTGAACCAAAATTGGGTGGAAATTTGAATTTGAATGACCACTGGGTTTACCACAATGACCGCCCATTGTTCAGCTCGAGCGTCAACGGACTGACAATGCAAAATGCGGTGAACATGGGTGGGCATGAAATCCATCAACCGAAGTTGGGGGGAAATTTGGATTTGAATGGGCAAAAGGTGACAGAAGGAAACACTTCCTTATTCGAGTACTGGAACTGGGCTATCCACTTTCCAAAACCCATAGTTTGGTCTGGTATGGTTTACAGGTATAATAACATTTGATCACAACCCAAAGCCCTTCGAATCGAGGAAGGTCTTCTTTCACGATTTCCCTCCGTCGTCGTTTGGGCTCCCCCTTTCCACCTTACAACATATAACTTTTGTCAGTTTACTTCCCCCCTCGCCCTCTCCCACACGACTTGTGGTTCGTTATCGCTTTTCGCGCTGGTTCCAAGTATCTCGGCGGGGCACAAAGCTTTTCAATGAGCCAAGGTCAAAGCGCATTTGCCTCCCTGACACAGGTGTCAATCCCAAGAAATGCGACTTCAGTTCTTTTAAGTGTGACTGGTCTTGCCCAGAACCAACCAATACAACTAAGTGTCGATTTCACGGTGTGAAAATTCTCCTTTCTTTATACCATGCCCGCCGAACCCAGGCTCTGTGTGTTCGACTTCAATCATATTGACCCGGCCCTTGAAGGGGACACCGTCGAGATGTTGAAAAAGCTTTACGCTTTTTACCACAAGAAACATTGGGGCTACGACAAGCTCTTTCGCTCCTTTTAAAGAAAAAACCTGTTTTGCAACTTTGTGGCTAGCAAGGCCGTCATCACTTCCGCGATTGCTGGAGGTGTCACCCTGAATCCAGCTGTCTTTGCTACTTTGACTGGTTTTGGACTAGTTATCAAAGCTGTCGCCAACTTAAAAAAAAACAACAAAAAAGCGGAGAAGGCCAACTTCGCAAGGATTCAGTACAAGAAAATCCTGGACGCGATTCGCTTCCACCTCAGGGGTGAGGCTTTTGATGAAAAAGCGTTTCTTGGCAAGCTGAAACTGGTTGACGACTTCGTCAGCGGCCACTGCATGGAGATCCCCAAAAACATCCAGGCGAAATACGCCAAACACTACGTTGAAGAATAAACTTCCCACCTTTGGCTCAAAGCCCAGTTCCATCATTCATCGAACCTGCCTTTCGCCCCGCGCCGTGTTGCTGGGCTGATTTTTTCGACGGTTGGGGAGAGGTTCGCGAGAATTTCTTTTTTGCGCGGCCAAACCTCTTCTGGGACCGCTTGAAAGTAATCAAAGACAAAGCAAACGTAGTTCACTGATTTGGAAAAGAAAAACTCTCTGAAATCGTGAATGAGGTTTCCCAAAAACTTTCACCGCAATGGGTGGCCAGCGTTGACAGTGTCGAATATTCCATGTTTTTTGACAATGTTGCGACCATGTGTTCGTGAAACGGGGTTGGCTGCCACCCCCGTTCCTCCCTGGTTTTGGTTGGGGTGTCAGGCTCCTCAACCCTTTGGCAAGTTTGGCAAACAAGGTCGAACTTCTCATGGTCCTCAATCATCTTTTTTCCACAGCATATGGTTGCATTCGCGTGCGCCGAGCGCCTCCATATTTCCCACTGTTTTATAAGTTCAATGGAAACTCCTGCGTGGCAGAAGCGCCTTTCAAAAATTTTTTACAGCCCGAAAGGTTATTGAAAAGGGGTTGGCCGCAGTGAAAAAACTTGCCCAGGCTGCAAAAGTTTCGGAAACTGTGGCCAAACAGTGGTTGCAAAAGCAGGCTCTTTGGCAGATCTTTCTTCCCGCGCCGTGGCGCATTCCTCTGCCGAAGTTTGATGTGCCAACACCCAACACAGTGCACCAAGCTGATCTGCTCTTCATGCCACACGATAGAATGGGAAGGAAACCTTTCAAATACGCGCTGACTGTGGTCGATGTGGCCAGCCGCTTCAAGGCAGCTGAACTCCTAACCTCAAAAAATTCTGATGGGTGGCGCGGGCCTTTGAAAAGATTTACAAAAGCGGACCTCTCAAATGGCCAAAGCTGCTGCAGGTGGACCCCGGGCGAGATCATGGGTGCTGTCTCCAGAGTCATGGAGGCGCATGGAACGGGCATTCGGCGTGGGCATGTGGAAGTGCACTGCGGCTAGGCAATCGTGGAGCGCTTCAACCGCTACTTGTCGAACGGCTGTTTGGGCACCAGTACGCAGTCGAAATGCGGCTGCCAGAGGGTGAGCGGTCTGTTGTGTGGGTGGCAAGGCTCCCAGAGTAGTGGCTGCTCTCAACAACCAAACCACCCGGCTGACAGGATTGAAACCTGCAGATACATCTGGGAACAATCCGTTTTCGCATAGCCAGCAACTCCGTATTCCAGGGCTGTTGGAATGGCCGAAAAAGTCACCTGGCACCTCCACCTTGGTGAAGAAGTGTGCTATCTGTTTCAACCTGGTGAGTTGGAAGGTGGCACACGAAGAGCCACAGACGCCGTTTGGTCTCTGAAAGTATTCGAGATTGAAAGGGCCATGGGTGAAACCTGGTCAACCTGTTATATATTGGCTTTCCGATGGGCCAAAACGCAGCTTTGTTCGGGAATAGTTAATTGTTGTCCCACCAAATACTGAGCTTCCTCCTGCCAACCCTGGTTAGTTCCCACCTCGGGGTGGGATGTGATATTCAATGGGTTCGGTGTGAATTCCGTCTGGCAACACCCATCTTTTGTCATAGAAAGCGCTCAAACCAAGCTTCTGCTGCACATAACTCATCATCCTTCCCTCTCTCATTCGGAAGCCTTTGTTTGTTGCCATGTCTTGATGCCCCTGGAGCGCCGCCTTGAACCTTTCCCATCTGATGGCGTTTTGCCTCTGGTTCATTCCTTTCGTGCTGAACTTGCTTTTGCCTCCTTCAGTGTCCACGTAATAACGCTTTGAGCATAGTGCGATCATTCGGTCTCCCTCACACTCCAGCTTGAACAGTCTTGGGGTGCGGCTGCTCCACTTGTCCCACGTAAGCCACTGATTTTTTTCTGCCTCGAATTGGCCTCTCATCTCTGGTTTCACAACATCTTCCAACTTTTCGGACGAGATTGCCATGTAATTGCTGTCCGTGTCCATCTGGATCAACTCGAAGTCGCAGAGGTCCACGAACTTGTCCACGAAGTCATAGTATAACTCGAGCATTCGGAGTTTGGCTAACTGATACACCGCGATGCCAACCTGGAATGGCCTTCGAATTTTAATCTGTGGCTTCCGACTTTCGAACTCGTACGCATCCCCGATTTCCTCGAGAGCTGAGAAGAAGGCGCTTCGCAGCGCTCTGTCAACAACCTTTTCGTCCTTTGTGAAGATGACGTTTTGTTTGGCGCTCCACGGCTTCAATCATTTTTCCATAAGCACTGTTGCCCAAAAGTTTGAACACGTCTGCCAACAGAGCCTTGCTTTTGTCTGTGTCCCCTGTTCGGCGGGCCTCTGTTACCTGCTCCACAAACCACGTGAAGATCTTTTTCGGTTTGTAATTAATTGTTCTGTGAACTGCTGTGATTTCCACTCCGTGGTTGACATACCAACGGAGGAGTGGGGCATAGACCAACACTTTTTCCGCAAACAGGGCTCCCACCAGCTTTCTTCCGTCCCCTCGGTTTCTGCCGGTGCGCTTCAGATAATCCATCATGTGGTCTGGTACAGCTTCCTGCGGCACCTGCTTGTTGATAAAGGGGCACATTTCTTCAAACTTGGGGAAAAGCTCGTCTGGTACAGCTTCCTGCGGCACCTGCTTGTTGATAAAGGGGCACATTTCTTCAAACTTGGGGAAAAGCTCGTCGGGCACTTTCAAATCCACTTCTGCGAAACCAAACCACTTTCCCTTCTTTGTGTAACTCCAACTTCGTGGTGGTGGGTGAACACAAGGCTCGGTCCTCCGACCACAGCTCCTTTCAACATCTCATAGGCCTCTTTGCATGGGCTCCACAACTCTGCTCCACGCTCAATCGCCCCTCGAAGGAGATAATGAAGACTGACTCCTGGTATGCTAACAGCGTCTTTCAGAATGTCGATTCCCTTTTCGGTGTAAAAGGCGCGCATTTTGTCCAAAGCTTCGAGGCCGGGCGCGACATCCAGATTGTTGTAATAGCGCATCCAGTCTGCAAAAGTCTTCATCCCCTTTTCTTCGAAAACCCGAACAGTCTCTCCATTCATCTCGTGTCAACACCCATTCCCCTTTCCTCGAGAGCTGAGAAGAAGGCGCTTCGCAGCGCTCTGTCAACAACCTTTTCGTCCTTTGTGAAGATGACGTTTGTTTGGCGCTCCACGGCTTCAATCATTTTTCCATAAGCACTGTTGCCCAAAAGTTTGAACACGTCTGCCAACAGAGCCTTGCTTTTGTCTGTGTCCCCTGTTCGGCGGGCCTCTGTTACCTGCTCCACAAACCACGTGAAGATCTTTTTCGGTTTGTAATTAATTGTTCTGTGAACTGCTGTGATTTCCACTCCGTGGTTGACATACCAACGGAGGAGTGGGGCATAGACCAACACTTTTTCCGCAAACAGGGCTCCCACCAGCTTTCTTCCGTCCCCTCGGTTTCTGCCGGTGCGCTTCAGATAATCCATCATGTGGTCTGGTACAGCTTCCTGCGGCACCTGCTTGTTGATAAAGGGGCACATTTCTTCAAACTTGGGGAAAAGCTCGTCGGGCACTTTCAAATCCACTTCTGCGAAACCAAACCACTTTCCCTTCTTTGTGTAACTCCAACTTCGTGGTGGTGGGTGAACACAAGGCTCGGTCCTCCGACCACAGCTCCTTTCAACATCTCATAGGCCTCTTTGCATGGGCTCCACAACTCTGCTCCACGCTCAATCGCCCCTCGAAGGAGATAATGAAGACTGACTCCTGGTATGCTAACAGCGTCTTTCAGAATGTCGATTCCCTTTTCGGTGTAAAAGGCGCGCATTTTGTCCAAAGCTTCGAGGCCGGGCGCGACATCCAGATTGTTGTAATAGCGCATCCAGTCTGCAAAAGTCTTCATCCCCTTTTCTTCGAAAACCCGAACAGTCTCTCCATTCATCTCGTGTCAACACCCATTCCCCTTTTAGGGATGAATACCATTCAGGGTGGTCTGGCAAGCCAGGAAAGTCAAGCTTGTCTGGGTTGTCAAACCACTCATATGGAAACCACGACTTCACAGACTCACACCCATAAGCCTTCACCCAACTGTCGTAGCTGGTTCCTGGCCCCAAATAGTTGATGATGCCAAGGAAACGGAACATTTGTGTGAGGAGATACATTATTTTGTTTGCGTTTTTAGCTACTCTTGATTTTTTCGTGGTATCGGCAAGAGTATCGTACAAATGTTCTTTCAAATTACTTGCTTTCGTGGATCTTCCTTGGCAGGTGGACAAATATACTTTTCCCCCAAACTCTCAATCTTTTTCACAATAAATGCGTGTCCCTCAAAGACACCGATTGTAAGAATCTTTGTAAGTTTTGGGTTGGGGTTTCGAAGAAGACGCCTATTTATTTCCTCACTTTTTTTTAGGGTTCATAAACGCGAAACGCCCAACCAATCAGAGACGGGTTTATCGTGGTTGAAATGTTGTTCGATTTTGTCAAGTTCATCAAGCGAAGTTTTTTGGCAATCTTGCGGAACGGTTTCAAGTCGATTAAAACTTTGCGCCAATTCTCTTGCTTTTTGTGTACATCTGTCGGGTCTGGTTCCTTTGTATAGGTGTAAAGTAAGGCATCTCCAAAGGCAAAGGTTATCTTGATATGTATCCAAACACACTATTGGCCGTGTCGCCCGCGCGCAAGAGCACGGAGTCATTCGGGCAAAGGTCCTGTTCCATCAACGGTTGTCGGGTGTATATAAGCTTGACAAACACATCAGAGGGGGCCTCGTAAACCCATTTCGTGTTGTCTCTTTTTATTCGTTTTTTAGATATCTCTTACTCTTTTTCTCGTATCCACTCGTCAGCGTTGGAACGGTGGTTGACCCATTGTGAATCCTCTCGACGATTGATATAATACAACATCAAAGAGCCTTCGTCGATATTCCTCAGCCAATAAGAATATGAATACCGAACGTAAAAGGAAGTGTTGGCAACTTTGTCAATCTCGTTCATGATGGTTTGTGTTTTGTCTGCAGTAAGGTTATCGCTAAACCTCCATTTAGTGAACCGGCGCCCGGTTTCCATGTCCTGTCCTTCGGCATGGGCTCACCAAACAGTGTTGCGAGCATTGTTTGGTAATTTGTTTGGGGGTCTGTTCTCGTTGGTGGGAAAAAGGGGTCGAACTCCACCAGAATGTCTTGCTGCGACGCCGCTGTCATGGTGGGGATATATTTAGAGAGGAAATATTTTTGGGGGCAACGTGTTTGGGTCTTTCTTTTGCCAGCTCCGGCGGGGTGGAGCCGACCGCTTTATGCGGGGCTTGACACTGGTGGCCGCTTTCTGCTCGGGGCTGGCACTGGCCTCTTGCCTTCCATCAATCCTACCCCATATCCCCCACTCTCTAATAGGGCTGGCCGCTTGCCTTCCATCGCTCTTGCCCCAGACACCCCTCTCTCTAATGGGGCCTCCATCGCTCTTGCCCCAGACACCCCTCTCTCTAATAGGGCCTCCATCGCTCTTGCCCCAGACGTCCCTTTCTCTAATAGGACGACCTCGCACCTCGGCTGCTCTTGTTGGCGCCTTTTTCTTGGTGTTAGTGGTTTGTTGGCGGTGTTGCCCTCGTCGCGGGCTCCTCGGGTGCTGTAGTAGTAAAGGGTGAGTCGATTCAATACAACCGAGCGCAGCCTCCCGACGAGCGAAGCTAGGAGGGGTGCGCTGCGCGGAGGTGGTATTATAATATAATAATAATAATAATCACTTTATAAGTCTCAAATGTACTTAGCAGCACAGATGCTTACTAATTGGGAGACTAAATGAAATAACTCTAAATAAATCAAATGAAATCAAATGTTTTGGGAGAGGGGAAAACCGGAGTACCCGGAGAAAAACCTCTCGGAGCAGAGTAGAGAACCAACAAACTCAGCCCACTTATGACGCCGTCCGGGAATCGAACCGGGACACATTGGTGGGAGGCGAGCGCTCTCACCACTGCGCCAACTCTGCTCCCTTTGTATTGAATCGACTCACCCTTTACTACTACTTGACTTATTATGATCAGCGAAAAGGGCAACATCCTCGCGTAAAGCTGACAGCCGCTAAACACACAGAAACCCCCAGACCAGAGGAAAGTGAGAAACATGCAGAGGATCATTCTGCTGAAAAGTTTATTTCAACAGCCGTGGAGCGAGAAGTGATGAAAAGTGTACCCAAAAATTAACAAGAATGGAGCGCGTCAATTGTTGGATAAAATCAAAGAATACGGAGATGTGTTAGACTGGAACGATAAAGGGAAACTGATGTACGAAAACAAACCGATTAACGGCACTCACTTGGTGGATTTGATCAACGATATGCTGCGTCACCGTAAAAGATTTGAACCCTTTGGATGGTCGGTGTTTGTGAGGGGACTGGCCCGAATGAATGTACCAGTGAATCAAGTGCGCAATCAGTTTAAAGCAAGAGTGAGAGAAGAAACCCCTTAGAGTCCTACCGTTGGCTACCTATCCAACCCTTGATGGTATCTCCCACGAGAAAGAATAGGCGAAAATTCAGGCTGTGCGCTGGTTACGATAAAACATATCTTTATTTTGATCACTCTATAAAATATGTTAAAAACGAAATTACATGGTGTGTTTATTGTGATGTGCTTTTACTCCCTGTTTCTTTACATCAATGCGATACTTCGGAAGACATAGAGGGAAATGTTTTCCAAGAAACCGTTTTCCACGAAAATCATTTCTACTTTTATTGCTTGCAAAACGATGTACAATCTTCATCCTGCTAACGCCTCTAGAGCGAAATAAGGCAAAATACAGACAGTAATGTCAGCAGACTTCTGAGACTTTTTGACTTGATGCTTCGCAATGTCACAGTCTTAAAAATCCAGCTGTTAGAACTCTTGTTGAAAAAAATTGTAAAATTTTCTTGAATAATTGCTTGGAGGCAATCTGTAAGAGTAAAAAATTTCTCCTTCGCGGTCCTTGGTAAAATAAAATGCAATCCAGTGCGATCCAGGCTTGCCACAGGCGAGAAACAAGGATGGATAAGATGATATCTTTGTGGGAAGATTGTCGGTGGGATAAAAGTCCTGAAACACGGCTCTGGTATATCTATCCTTTCTCAAAATGAGCGTCAGCTGAATGGTATCCATGTTAGTTTGTGTGGTCGTACAGAACGTTTCGGTTTGCAATCAGGTTTTGAAATTCTGCGTAGATGATAAGGTTGACTGTAATGGCGAGTGACTGAGCGAAGTGAACGGCTCCACTCTCAAGTTACCTTGTTTTATAAGCTCGAAATGATCTTCCGGGCATTGCTCCGGAGTGAAATCAAATGCAAACAAGGTTCATCCCTGACCATAATGATGTGCTCGCCATCCACGTACACTCCTACTTGAGCTATGTTGTGGTGCTTAAAGTCGAAGGGATTGGTACCATAATTCCCGTTATGAGCCTCTGTATCCACTAATCCCAATACTATGCGCTTGGGAAATTAACCCAAAAAGATGTTATCCGGGGTGAAGGTAGGGAAACTCTGGGAATAAAGAGGACTTTGCACTCGATTCGAGGAATCGGATGATATAATTAATCATCATCATCATCATCATCATCATCATCATGAACAGAATGTAAGAAATTAGCTCAAAAGCAGTATAAGACCTGGAGGCACGATCAAGTTGCTAAAGTTTTTCACTGGAAACGCTGCCAGAATCATGACCTGCAATGCAACGATACCTGGTACGACCATTCCCCAGAGGCAGTGATGAAAATGACCAAGTGAAGCCACTGTGGGATTTCTGAATTCAAACAGACTTCCAGTTAGATCATAACAGGCCTGATATAGTAGTATTTGAGAAGGCGGGCAGAGTGTGCCACATTATTGAGGTGGCGTGTCCTTTAATACACGCATAGCAGAAAAAGAACAGAAAAAGATCGACCACTATCAGGACTTAAAAATGGAAATAAAAAAGATGTGGAATTGCAGAAGCGTGTCTGTTATCCCAGTTGTAGTTGGGGCACTTGGGGCAGTGACTAGAAACTTGAGGATGTGGATTGCTAAGATAGGAACACCTGGAATCTTCAACTACTCCAGAAAGCCTGCTTGTTGGGTACATCAAGAATTTTAAGAAGAACCTTAGACATCTAAGGCTATGGGAAATAGCCAGATGATCTAGGAATACATGACCACCAATACAAGTAATGGTGTGATGCAAAATCCTCATAAAAAAAATAATATAATAATAATAATAATAATAATAACTGTTTATTCACATATCAATAGGAAAGTGAAAAGGAGATAAAGGAGGTTATCCCTTCCTAGTTTATCTCCTGATAATAAAATAAATTAAAACATGAATTATGTACAACTTTTTAAAATACTACGTATAAAATATATAATACATCACACGATAGAAGAACTTAGTGTTCACTGGACAAATTTGCAAGATGAAATCTCACTCTGTTCTTAAAAGTGTTCAAATTTTCCGCCTCAAACCTTGAACTGAGGATTCACAGCAGACGAGACCAGGCAGAGAGCAAAACCTGATTCTTAGATTGACCCCATTTAGCAATAATCGTTCTTGGAAGAAAAAACCGTTGTGTATGGGACCCATCATATCCACCGTATTGGTGATTGCTGTAACCCTAGGTTTGCATCAGCATCTTCAGTCACTGGATTCGCCACACCACTGTTGCCTGAGGTATCTTTGTAAAACAGCGCCATTGACAATTGACTTGTCTTGGCTTTTTCTCCATACTTCAGCAGCGTTTCAAGGTTCGCGCAATATAGGTAGGTGTTGCTGGAGAAGGAAGTCAGTCACTCGTTTAGGGACACATCAGTTAATGCAAAAGTAAGTTCAAAGGTCCCACTTCTGTGTTTGGGTCCAAGTTATCACCATTTGGTTTGGTGATCGTAGCCTTCACATACAGTTGTGTTTCTGCTAAATCTAGATATCCGTCTCCGCTTCCAGATGCGTTAAATTCGATAGGACCAGTGTCGGTGATGTTGCTGAGAGGGTGATACTCAATCTATTGGCCTTAGCTGATTGACTGTGATCGACGTTTGAGTTGAGGGAACGCTAAACAAATCCAGTTCTGATTTAGTACGCTTGTGTGACTCATGATGAACGAAGGCCATTATTTACTTATTGAAAAAAGTCAGTCAAGTCTCCTTTCTTATGTTGCTATGGAGATGCTTTCACTCTCTTGCCTGGAGGTGAACTGATTTTTCTTCCTGCGCTTTCACTTTTGTACCTTTCCCACCAGCTCCTGACTGCGATGAATTCTGGGAAGAAATATCACCCAGAGCTTGTTAAGCCCGTCTGATGACTGCGGTTTTAACATGATCTCCATCGAGAACATTGTGAGCAACTTGGACGCCAGTTTGGAATGCCTTTTTCCAAGCACTTTAGCACCTTGTTGCAAATACGGCATCGCCCAGCAAAACAGACCTTTAAATATGGATTCTAGACCATAGCCTTGTTGAAATCTAGTACCCATCTAGCACCGTGGAAAGCAGACAAATTACCACCTTTCTGCTTGGCTTGGTTTAAATAATCATCTTCGTAGAACTTGTTATTCCGAGAGTGTGAAATTTCTTCCTTTTTTTAAAGTTCGCGTCTCTGTTCTGACAAAAATGAAATGTAACTAACACTTTACCAAGCTCAAATGGCACAGTTTTTTCTGTGTCCCGCTTTATATTGACTTCCGAAGTCAACGATCGGATCGTTTCAAACTCTCTCCTGCAGACAGGTAAACTACTGCGGGCGTTCAAACGACACACGGCACACTGGTTCAAGATCCAATCGTGAATCTATTTTCTTTTCTTTTGCAGACGAAGTCTATTTTGAATTTCATTAATTACAAAATCAAATGTTCATTGGTTGTTCGTCTTTTCTGACAACACTTTCAGGGCATCGAACTTCATGGAGGCAATTTACTCTATCGCTGAAATTATTCCAGTTGGGTCCACTGGGACCATCAAAAACAGCATTTAGAATACGATCTGACGGTTGATTTGCATGAATAACCTCACCGCATCCTTCAAGCTTCAGAGATATGAGATATAGAGTGGTCCACGGCAACTTTGAAATCTCAGTCACGTAGGCTTCCCACGATTAGAGGCCTGCACACACTTTCAGCAATTTTTCGGACATTGTCGAGGTCAATTTTCTCCTCCGCGTCATCTCGTAAATAAATCCAAGCATCTTCGCTATTCATCATCAGGCAAGAATGTGTCTTTGCTTAGGATGTTGAGTGGTGCAGCCATTTCAACGAGTTACGACCGCCAACGCCAGGTACCCCCTTTCGAGTGGGCTAGTTGTATCGAGTCGATACAGAGAGTTGTCCAGTGGACAAATGCATCGCATACAATACATACACATACACACATACTTATCCTCTCCCCGTCGGGGCTTTTCAGGATAGTTACATCACTGGCCGGGGACTTGACCAGACTGCTAGTGCAGTTCACAATTAATGAAGTAACTAATGAGTGCCCCGTAATGTAGATATCTAGACAGACACTAGGGGTGGTCACAGCCAGAGTTTTGTTACGTCCTAGTGGTTCTTTTACGTCCCACAGAATCAGATTAAGTGACAGTACTGTGAGACGGGGCCTACGTTTATCGTCATTATCCGAGAAGACTAGAAAGTCTAACCATTTGCAGATGTCATTACGCAGCACTTTCTCCTCAGTTATTTTAAAGACCCTGAGTGTTGGTGCCGGTTAGAACCCGCGACCTCGCATGGTAGTCCGGAGCTCTACCACTGAGCTAACCGGTAACCGGTATGCGGTATGCGCATTAGAGGGACTTTTTCGAGCAAGTTAGATACCGTATGGCAAGGGTCACTGTGATGGTATTGTCGAGTAGTACGACTCGTTCGAGTGGAAAAAGACGACTGTCGAGTCGATAGACTGAGTTGCCGAGTGGACAAATGCATCTCATAAGGGGGACTTAGATTCTTCGAGCAAGTTAGTTACTGGCAAGGGTCACTTCGATGGTATTGTCGAGTCGTACGACTCGTTCGAGTGGAAAAACGATTGTCCAGTCGTAGCGCGCTGGTTTCTGTTTTTTCCGCCCGTTATTCTTTCGCCTGAGTCTGCTTGTGGTTTAAAGAACGAGGTGTACACATGAGTAGCGGGCGCTTGTGTCCGCTCGGGGCTTAAAGAACGAGGTATATACATTTGTAAGGCCCTTGCTTCTGCTGGTTGCTCTTGTGTTTGCTCGTGTTCAAAGAACGAGGTATACACGAGTAACACGCGCTTGTGTCTGCTCATGGATTAAAGAACGAGGTATACACATGTGTAAGGCGCTTATGTCTGCTGTACTTTAAAGAACGAGGTATATACATTTGTAATTTGCTATATTAAATCAACTTGTTAGATCGAGGGAAACAACCAGACTGGTCCTTTTCACTGTGAACCAATTCAGCCTTATTGTAGAAAGCTTTAGCAGCTAAAATGCGTCTCCCTTTTTATAGAGTCTTACAGACGTCAGACATATTAGACATATCTATTCTAGGAAGGCTATGCCTACCGTTTGATTCTGTCTTATCTACAAGGTCGACCAGTAGAGTGCACTCATCAAACGCTTTTTTACTTCGCTGTTCTAAGGTAGTCATTTGCGACTCGTGGCGGTCTCGTGCGGACTTCTGTAGTTGGATAAGCCGTTCCTTTCAAGAGAGAAAAAGCATGGTCTAAAATGAAGCTCACTGATTAATCTTCACTGTGCGGCTACCACTGCACTAGGCTCTAATCAGTGATTGCCATCACCTCTCAAGGCTGCTTATATTCAGTTTAATTCCTAGGTATTCAGTTTCACAGTGAAATAGGTAAAGATCATTGGAGATGACAGAGATGTTTACAAATTTGTCAAATTGGTTGACACTTCTGGTTAAGATACTAGGGAAATGAGAAAATATGGCTCCATTTTCAAGATGTCGCGCCAGCCCTTCCAGTTATCATTAAATTAATAGTTTGAGAGAGAATTATAGTATAAAGATTGCTCAAACCTGTTCCTTGATCTTCTTTTCGAGGCTGTACTTCATCAGCTAAAATATTTCCACAAGTTAAAGTTACTGGATGATCACGAAAATTCTATTTCACAGCGGCGAGAAGCAATTTCAGTTTGAAAGGTAGCCAGCCATGGCACGCATTTGTCAGCGGTCCTGCTTTGAGGCAGAAGGAAATTGGTTCCTGAAATTCCATAGAGGACTCAGACATTTATATTTTTTGTCCAACCTATGTTGCATTTACTAGTCAGAGACAGGAGCCCATCAGGAAATCATTTCTCAAGTCTTCACTCAGATATAACAATAATGTCATGCCATAAGGGAAGGCAACACTTCTGATATAAAGGACAATCTCAAGCAAGACTATGAATTTCAACTTCAGGAGGCTTGTTATGTAAGGTCTCGCCAAATTGCCAGCAGTATCTTTTTTGTCAGATAATCAAGCAAGCACTCCATACACGGGCACCGGACTAACTTGGTTCCTCCTCATTCGACTAACTAAAAGGTGACCACAAGCTTATACAAAGTGGCAGATTATTATTAAAGTATACCCACTTACGTGAAGAGCTCTAATTTCGTCTTTTAACACTTTTAGCTCCTTTTCCACGCATTCCGCTGCCAGAGTCTGTTTTGCCTAAAATGTAAACGACTTGGTCACAAAAAATATAAAAGATACTACAGAAGAGAAAAACGAGTACTGGAGGTAATATGATTATTTCGCAGCTAAATGTTAATCTCTGTTGTTCCTGCTATAGTTTCGGACTTTTTAGGCACTCACCCGCCAGCACACTTTTTGTGTCTTTGTTTTTGCGTAATGGGCGTTGATTTCAAAATCAAGGAAATGTTTTTGTTTTTGTCTGTTAGACTAGGTATGCTCACTCTTGACCAGTCGGGTCCATTTTGTTGAGCGTGGGGAAATCTGACCTTTATCGTGGGTAACTGATTCGCATGTTTTTGCTAACTCAACAACATACTCATTTCTTGTTTAATTATGGGTTATAAAGTAATCCAGTATTATAAAAGTTACAGGGCTTAACCCAGTTGTTTTGTTCTGATCTGGGATATAAAATGGTCGTATCGTTAAGCAAGCTAGCTAAATAACTGGTCTATGACTCTTCCTGGCCCTCACCTTCTCCTCATCATATTGCAACAGTCGATCCTCTTGCTGAAAAAAACAGAACCTCATTTAATTGCAGTTAACTCAAAACGACAGAAACAGGACGCATATCTCATTGCCTAAGATGCTTGTACATGCTTGCAGTATGCGGCTTAAGGCAAGTGGACCTTGTTTGTACTAGCCTATGTATCCAGTTCACCTAGGCTTAGAGAACCGCTCGTTAATTATCATTTGTGTTTGACCTTGTCATACACTCACAGGGGCGCTTACCATTTACACGATCCATCTGGGTGGAAATTTTAGGTGTAAGTATTCACTGCTGCAGCTTGTCCAAACCAGCATAGAACAACAAATTATGAAATGTACTAGAATCAATTTGGACTCAAAAAGAAAAGAAAAGGTGCATTGATTAAGCCGATGGCCTATAATTTCTGAAACGTTCCAAACGGGAGGGTATGTGCCATTTTCCAACCAGAATTTCCGGGTAAATGGTAAGAACCCTTGGCGTCTGCTCGCTAGGCGAGTGTGCCTACTGCTTGAGTAGGTCCGCCTGGAAAAGTCCTCCACTCACTCGGCGGTTAATCTAACATTCTTGTCGGAGAACCTACAAGACCCTAACACCATTCTTGACTGATTTCAAGCTATTCTTTGAGCGTCGCAATGAAGGCTTTTCATGGGCTGTATGGAGAAATTCTTAACCATTTAAGACCCAAATTTTTTTGAACTCTTTCGGCAATTTTTTCGATGCAAATAATTGAAAGGGTTCTAGATGTCCTATATGAAGGTCTCCCTTGAAACGTTTGCTGCTCTGGAATACCGAGGACTCAAGTTTTCTTGTGACGTCACCAATTTGAACCGTTGTTGTTTTGCTCGCGACTCTAGCGAGTTCTAATCGGTAGGTACTCGGTTTATAAGTGTGTTTTCGAGCCATTTTTCACTGCAGAGGCCCCCAGGCTGGCACATTAAGCTGTAATGGAGAGTAAAGGCAAACCTCTAAACGAAGCTAGAGGTGAGAGATAAGTTCACAACGACTGGGATGCCAGTGTGGTCGCGTCGCGTCAAGGCAGCTCAGAAGTGAAGTTCGTCTCTCTAGCCGTTCTGTCATGGATTCTTGGACCTAGCAAGGCAATTTTGGCGACATTTAACTTGCAAAGAACACAACGCGTACCATATTTTGCCAGTATCCCAGAATGCAATCCGGGCGCCAAAGAGAAAGAGAGAGGCTTTCAAAAGTTTCTCGAATCAAATGGCTGATGCTCGACTCGTTGTAGGCGTGAGAGGCAAAATTGCAGATAGATGCTTAGTCGTGAGATCAAGGTTTGCCCTCATTAGAATATTTTGTTTTCCAAAGGAGATTTTGAATTAAAGAATTGAAAGCAAAGATGTGTGTGTTTTAGCTTTGCTCCAGGGCGCATAAAACGGCCATTTTTGGTTTTGCTTGAAAACAAATAATGATATGGAACGGAAAACGAAGGTTATTCCCAGTGTATTGGCTCTTAAAGTGTAAAACAGTTACTGGTTGACACTATAAAAAGACCATAATAATCAGGTCTAAATTTGAGAGCGTGGGCAATCTTGAAAGCGGTAGGCCTGTCTGTTGTACAAATCCTTACGATATATCGTACACTGGACGTTTAAGGGTTAACAAAGCTGGAGAATTAAGGCAAAATCACATGCATGGACTGACTGATGTGCAACAGAAGATAAGAATTATACAAGAAATTTGGCTTGGTCAGAAAGACGTTTAACTCAGGATCCAAAACAAGGATTGCCAGTGTGATCAGCTTAACGAAGGGGCTAATTGTCCATCACAAGGGATTTGTTTATTTTGGTTTCCAATATCTTCTCATCGTCAATGCCTTTTACCTGCTTCTTTATCAAGATTTTCTGGTGCGAGTGTCGTTCAACTAAAGCACTATTCCTTGAAACTTCCTCCTCCTAAAATGTAAACCACAGAAACAAACAGGCAGACAAGCAAACACAGCGACAATAACATCTCGTTTCTAATGTTTTGTTCTTGAAATCTAACGTTTGTATAATACAAGGTTCTGTTCAATCCATAGAGCCTACGGGTATTACCTATTATGTCACGATCATACCTACCGTCATAAAAAGGGAAAAAAACCTCCATACCACATTTTATTTGGTTTGACGATATAACAAAAGTAAACAATCTTAGGAGTATATAATAAATCATTCCACTTTCCATTTTCTTCGTCGTTTGAAGTATAGTGACATGAATAAAACAACATAACTCTGAGAACTCATGAAAAGGAATTGTACTCTGTAAGCAGAGCCCCTTCATTTCACTATTTCTCTTTACATGGCGGATGGATTAGTAAATAAAGTGTGAGCCACACTGGTTTTGAAACATTTCAATTAATAGGAAGGATACGACTCCTTGAATTAGGTGCTTGAATGTTCAACGGGCTAACAAGCATTGAAAAAATTCCCCTCACTCCCCCGTCCGGCATTAGTAAGAAATACCTTTTTGCGCTCCAGATCGTGTTTTTCCGTCATTAAGCACTTGATTCGCTCTTCGTTTTCTTCTTCCAGAGTCTAATAAAAAATGAAAGCGTTAAAGCAGTGGTATCTTGAATGAAAGTTAAGTAGTTCCAATGTATGCCAGGTTTCATTGGAGCATTCATTCAAATAACCGGGTTTGTACTCTCAAATGAAGCATGGCTACAGTGCTTCATTTGGGATGGGTACACGTTTAATTTGTGGATCTCTGCTCAGTAACTCCGATAGATAGCGTTCAATCGGCTTTTGACTTTTATCGAAATAGCTTTGCTTAAGTCTCGTTAATGATTTAAAGTGGTAACGTAAGGGTAACACAAATTGCGCTGGGCATGTTGGCAACTGAACGGCCCTGTTGCTCATCCAAAAACAGCCTTACTTTGTCACGTACCCTTTGGATCCTCAATTCCTCAATCACCTATAAATGAAAAGAGAAGAAAAACGAATGCATTTGACCAGGGATGCATTTCTTTCGGCAATGTGATAAAAATCATAAATTCATTAATTCATAAGTCTTAAATCTCTTAGATTTTAAGGGAGGACTTTGGGGCAGGATGCTAATTTACCTCAAAAAAGTTGTTCCTAAACCTCACAACGGTTGACTCGTCAACAGCGCTAACCGTCTTAAAGGTCTCCCTGCGATCTCTATTCATCTGAATAGAAACGTCATTTTCTTTTGTAGTAACTTCCTTTATGGCCAGGTGATGTTCCTTTTCTGGTTTTACTCCTACAATTGAAGTTATTTCCCCGATGACCATGTTTTCGCCAAGGATGTTTGCATTGTTTTGCTGGGTATAACCTTCTGCGATAGACAACACCACGTCTTTGTTGCACTCAAATGTAGTTTCCTGTATTTGAAAAGAAGATTATTTTGGAAAACACTGAATAAATTTGGCATCGGGATTAAAAATTGATACACGGTCTCGGAAACTGCGAATTAACCCATCCGAAGATGGTTGCTCTTGAGAGGTAGAAGGCAGGAGGCAGGATAACCGAGCGGTTAGGGCGCTGGATTTCAATGCGGTTGTCCCGGGTTCAAACCCCTTTCTGGCCGCTAGCTGGTGTTGCTCTGGGTAGTCCCTGGTTCAGCTTCTCGGTTGTCTTTGTAAATAGCCAACTGGTTTGCCTCTGGCCAGTTGGAATTCTTATCATGATAATGTTATTTTTATTTGAATTATTTACTTTTGCTCACTTAGTTTGTAAAGCGCATTTGATCATATCTACATGTTAATTTGCGCTATAGAAAAGTTATTTATTATTATATTATTAAAATCAACCTTTTACTCCTTTTTAATACCTCCGGCCGATAAAAGAAGGTATCTGACCATACTCACTTTTTTAGTGGGAGAAATACCTTCACCGCTTTTAAATCCATCAAGTAAGGTTGAGTTATTCTTTCTTATCTCTTCTGTTTCTGAAATTATAAATTTCGAAAACCTTTTGAGAGTATTATCTTAATGTCCAAGGTGCCTTGCAGAGTCCACAAGGGAGGTGGAAGCGTGGAACCCATTTGAGGCCTTACGCGCATAGTTTCGACTGTCTCAAATAATACGGCCTGGTGAGTTGGGTGGTTTACTAAGCAATTGGGATGTTGCACTGGACAGTTTAATATATAGATTTAGCCAAGCCTAAAAGCGGAGCTCCACTATTATTATTTTTTCACTGTCATCGAGCAAATTTAAATGGCTTTCTTTGGGCAAATTTTGTGTCCAAAAAATTGAGCAGCAGCAGGGAAAACGAAGAATTTTACCATCCAGATGAACTATTCAAAAGCAAACGTTTGAAACAAAAAACAAACATTCTTGAATCCAAACTATTTTTAAATGAAAGCGTAAAGGAATTTAAAGCGGATCAAAAACAAAACATTGCAAGAAAACAAAGTACGATACGTACGTTTTTCGAAGATTCTTGGAGAAGGTGGAGAAATTGGTAATAAACATAGTAATAAACATATCTTACATCAATAAGCTAAAAAGATTGCTAAGCAATTTTGACATAAATGTCTGCAGAAAAGACAGAAAGGAGTCCGCACCTGATCCTTCAGAGCAGTCAACAAGAATTGACCGCGGTAAAAAACCACAAAACAACAAAATATTGTCAGAAAACAAAATACGATGCGTAACTTTCCTTCAGAGATTCTTGAAGAAGGTGGAGGAATTAGATAAGTAACAAATATATCTTGTAGTAAAGTGGAAAATTTGCTAAGCAAATTTCACATGAATGTCCGTAGAAAAGACACAAATGTATACTAATCTGATAGTTTAGTTAGACAGAGTGTTAGCAATCACTAGGAGCGCAAGCTGAATAATAGCGCCATTTTAGGCCCGGTTCAAACGTCGCATTTCGGCCGTGTCGAATTCAATTCAATTAAGTGCGGCAAAAATGCGACTGTTGATTCATACGTCGCACGTGTGCTGCACTTAATTCATACTACAAATTATATTTCTTATTGTACTTCTTTTGTCTCGAGAAAATGCAACATAAGTTTACCGATCCTGCCTAAGGCCCGGTATGTCAATCTTTGTTTTAGATTCAACACGGCAGAAATTCGACGTTTGAATTGGTGCCGCATTTCTGTCGGATAATGCGACAAGACCAGTCGAACGTGCGGCAAAAATTCGGCAGCTGATTCAGACGTCGAATTTCTGTCGAATTTAATTATTTTAATTGAATTCGACACGGCAGAAATGCGACGTCTGAACCGGGCCTCACACAACTGAATATCTTTCCTTGGTTAAGCAGACACAAAACTCTAAAGTGGCTCGATAGTTTTACTGTTCCTCTTCATCCCACCGAGGAATCTTTTTCAATTTAAGATTCTCTGCAGCAAAAAATCATCCAGTTTTTAGAATATAATGAAGACAGCGCTTGCAAAACCACACGAGCTTCTCCACAGGCAGAGGATCCGAACTGCGTGACGTCACGCATGCTTTTTGATTTCATACATATAATGTAAGCCAGATTAATAAAGATCACTTATCTTTGTAGTGTACCGGAAGTCATTCTACCTATTGCCAGATAATTATGGGATGTAATGCTGTGCTGATTATTATAGGATGTAGCAGAACACGAGGAATATATGTAATTAGTATAAATCTACTAGCGTTCTATCATGAATGCCGTTCTCTGATTGGCTACGCTACTCGCTATCTATTTTGTGATAGATAGTGAGTAGCGATTGTCAACATAATGGCTAACTCTTCTTCCCGTTTTCAAAGTGTTTGCGAGGAGGATTTAGATAATTTACTTGTTTAGTTTTAAACGACACTAGTGAAGATTTATACTAAAACAATTAGATTATTCGCCCTCGATTTCTATGCGTGATAGCTGATTCGGACTGCGCCCTCATCAGCTATCACGCGATAGAAATCTCGAGCTCATAATCTAATTGTTAAGTAGTGCGTAAGTAGCATTAAAAGCATGTTGAGTTGTCAGGGGCACCCAACGACACCTTTCGGTAGATATCTGTTCGGTGGAGGGTAATTCGCCTTGGGTTTTCGGCGTCGATTAAAGAGTGTACTAGGATTTTCGTAACTAAAACGTGGACTAAAATATTCGCAATTGGGAAATCATAGCCCCTGAGATTTTCGGAAAGGTCGTAATTGCTGTTTTTGGCAGTCAAAAACGTCAGCTAGCATTTTCGGAAAGAAAATAGTTCCCTAGAAAGTTCGTGGAAAGTTCATTTCAGCTTGCATTTTCTCAAAGGAAGCATTTGTTGCCTTACATTTTCAAGCAATTAAACTTTCGGCTAGGGAAGCAATGAAAACGTAAAGCTTGTGGGATGTGGCTGGAGTGACAAGGATACTTCACAAATTAATGTGATCAAGTAAGCTGAAGCCACTCAAAAGGCACTAAGGCCACAAGGTAGAGGGCATTACCCCTCAAATCTACCAAAGCAAAGATTGAGCCCAAGCATTAGCAGCCATGGACAGCTGTTTCGGCCTTGTTAGGCCTCATCAGCATGGCATAGCTAATACTCAGGCTCAAGTACCCACATACCCACATACCCACTCAAAAGGCACTAAGGCCACAAGGTAGCGGGCATTACCCCTTAACAGCTGTCCATGGCTGCTAATGCTTGGGCTCAATCTTTGCTTTGGTAGATTTAAGGGGTAATGCCTGCTACCTTGTGGCCTTAGTGCCTTTTGAGTGGCTTCAGCTTACTTGATCACATTAATTTGTGAAGTATCCTTGTCACTCCAGCCACATCCCACAAGCTTTACGTTTTCATTGCTTGTTTTATTGATATGTGGGTACTTGAGCCTGAGTATTAGCTATGCCATGCTGATGAGGCCTAACAAGGCCGAAACAGCTGTCCATGGCTGCTAATGCTTGGGCTCAATCTTTGCTTTGGTAGATTTAAGGGGTAATGCCCGTTACCTTGTGGCCTTAGTGCCTTTTGAGTGCTTCAGCTTACTTGATCACATTAATTTGTGAAGTATCCCTTTCGGCTAGGGAATCCGAAAAGATGAAGTTTTTCTAGCTTATGAAAACATCACTTAAACAGGCTCGTTGGGTGCTCCTGAGTTGTTGAATTTTCGTATATTCTGAGACAAGACCACTACATTTGGCGACAAGGAAAAAAGAAAAAGTTGTATTGCCGAGCGGCTGCTACGGTGGAAACGAAACTCGCACAGATGGCCTTGTGTTTAAGCGGATTACCTGGACTGCCTGCGTTCGACGCTGTTGGCGAACCAGTTACACTTGCCCAACGAGGAGAATTCGAACTCTATGTCACTGCATCAGGGATAAGCGACCCGACACAGAAGAGAGCCCTTTTACTTCACCTCGCTGGACCGACTCTACGAGATATTTGTAACAACTCCATTCCCGTTGAATCGCGTGGTGGAGCTAAAGATTACGACAAAGCTATGGAGTGCTTTGTCAGATCATTTCAAATTCCGAACGAACGCTCCCATGGCTCGACAAGCGTTTTTAGCGGCTACACCGACTGTGGGTGAGACTATCAACAACTTCATCATTCGCTTGCAGAAATTAACCGAACATTGCGAATACGAAGGCGAGAGGGACAATCAGGTACGAGATCGCGCCATTTCACTCATAAAGGACGAAACCTCAAATCAAAACTGTATCGTGAAGAGACGCTGACCCTCGTTAAACTTATGGAAATCATCACTCAATATCATGATAAGGAAGCGCTTATCCTCGTTCGCGAGAATGTAAGCAACAATGTGACTAGCTCTGAGCTCTAAGCAAGGAGGAAAATGTTGGTGCTGCGATAAAGTGGGTCATTTCGCTTAGGAATGTTATCGCTCACGTCGTCGCAAGTGTGGAAAATGTGGAAAACTTGGCCACTTCGAAATTTGCTGTCACTCAAAACAGCCTGAGCGGAATAAGGGACAAACATCAAGTGGAAGTTCGAGTCGTGGTCGTGGAAATACCCGTGGGAAACCTCAGCATGGAAAAAACAAGGGAAACTCACAAGGCCGAGGAAATGTGAACCAGCTGAACGAGGACCAAATGGCTGAAGACGATGATGCAGATAGCGATGATTTCTACGTGTTCAGCGCTGGAGCAACTGATGAGGAGAACACTCTGGAAATGATTATTGAAGATACGCTTATAAACACTGTTTGACTATGGTGCTAGTTGTTATATTGTGGGCTTTGCTACGTCAAAAGTTGCGTTACATGTATGCGCGTGCGCAGTGAAGGATATTAACTCTTTCTACCGCTCACCAAAATATTGGTCGTAGAGGACCAATGCTTTGAAAACCTGTAACTTTCCCAAATACCAGACTATGGTCGAAATGAAGCATTTTTATTGAAAAATGATAAGTTTTTCAGATCTCATCACCCTGGAAACGGACCGAAACTCCCAATTTTCGCTTAATATGACTGTTTATTCTCTTTGAAAACCAAAATCGCCCTCGGACAACACCAAAATTCACGCCACTTTGTCTTGAAGTTTTCAAGACAAAAATTCCTCTTGAAGTTAAAGTTTCCATTGGCAGCAAACTTCGACTCCACTTCTTGCAATCTGATTCACATTTACCTGCTCACTCCTTTAGCCCGACCCCGATAACGCTGTTTGATTTCAGTTGCTCTCACTGTCTGTAATTTTCACGTTTGTGACCCAAAGAAATTATGTCATACTATTGCCTAACAGCGGCATGGAAGACTGCCAATTTCCATTTGACATATTTTTTAGAACCGTGTCGAGCCACCCGGTCCTGCTGGCGAAACATTTCACCGATTGCATTATTTACAAGTCAAAACTCGCCAAAGTTGCCATGCCAGGTCCCGGAATCCACTCACAAAACGACTAAAGACACAAAAGCGAACTGAGGTGAGCGGTCATAGCACCAGAAACTCACAATTGTTGAACATTCCACTTTTTAAAACCGCTAGCGGCCAAAGAACCTTTTATTATAGAATAGTTAATATATGGAACTCTTTAGATTATTCTCTTAAACTGTGATTCAGTCACTGTTTTTAAAAATCGCCTGAGGACCAAATTACTTTTTTTTTTTTTAATATTTGTATTAATATTGTCTTTGAAAAGCCCCCTTGGGGAAAGTCAATAAAGTATGTATGTATGTATGTATGTATGTATGTATGTATGTATGTATGTATGTGTGTGTATGTATGTATGTAACTTCACTCCGTGGATTGCCATCACTCGCTCGAACACTTTGAGCGGCCCACTTCGTGTAAAATTGCTTCTCACCTCTGTTTTCTTTCAAAAGATTGCCTCTACCCATCAACCCAGCTTTATGATGCCAGGCAGGGGGCTTCTGAGGTGGAAAATGGCTCGAAAAACACACTTGTAAATCAAATAAGCAACGAATTGTAGCTGCAGTGTTCATTTAGAAATAAACGAGAGCTAGCGAGACAAGCGTGACAACAAAGATAGAGCCTTCGGTGTTGTGGACCAGCGAAATCGCCGTGGTAACCCCTTATAGGAGTAGCCAGGTCGATTTGACCTCCTTCCCTCCGAGAATTGCAAAAAAAGCGACCAAATCGACTGGTAGGGAAGATGGAGAGGTGTTGTGTTTCAGCGCGGGTTCGTTCTTATTTCTTAATTTCGTGCTCGGAAATCCTCAGATATAACATCTGGCGACGAGGATGGGATCCTTTTGTGGTGTACTGCTATTGCGTCCTTTTTGCTACACCGGATGACATTCTTTCACTTCGTTTCGCTCATTTGTACTTTCACCCAGGTGCTTGCTAGCGTGTTTGTGGTTGCCGCCATGGCTTCACCGTTGCTCGGTTCTGTTGGAGAATTCGACCCGTCCTCTGAGGCTTTTACCGTGTACCTTGAAAGACCTGACCAGTTCTTCGTAGCCAATAATACAGGCCAATGTGCTGCTGATGCTACTGCGGCTGTTGTTCGGGAAGCCAGAGGGTTGTCCAATATACACAAACTGATAAGGTCTGTAAATGTAAGTGGCGGTCTATACGGATCGTATTGAGTTGTTGACGGTCCGTACGGTCTGTACAGACCGTAAAATAGGGAGCCGGTCCCTATACGGTCTGAAAAATGCATCTCATTAGCAAGACTTAGAAAATTTTAAGCGTTCTATCGTGGATGCTGCCGGTGAAACATGTTGACGGTCCGTACGTTCTGTACAGACCGTAAAATAGGGAGTCGGTCCGTATACGGACTGAAAAGTGCATCTCATTAGCGGGACTTAAAAAATTTCAAGTGTTCCATCGTGGATGCTGCTGGTAAAACATGTTGACGGTCCGTACGGTCTGTACAGACCGTAACATAGGGAGTCGGTCCTTATACGGACTGAAAATGCATCTCATTAGCGGGAGTTAGAATAACAACGAATAGAAAAGGAAATGGCAATAAAGTGTGACAAATCTCCAATTGTAGTGTGATATCATTTAAAAACCGCTGAAATGCGGCATAAAGATAGGCTTGGCAATTGCACAATAGCACAATAAAGTGATTTAAGCTGAGACAAATTTTAGCAATACCGACAATTACTCTACCATACACGTAAAAATTGACAATTACTCTACCTTAGAAAGAGACTTGTTCTCTACAACAATGTCGGAAGCGATGGACCGTTTCTTCCCTTTACAGCGCACAAAGTGTTGTACTTCTGACAAACCGTGGGCGTCAAAAGTCCTTTGTGTCGCACGATAAAGATTCTACTGCTTTTAAATATTAGAGAAACAGGGTTCAGCAGGAATGTAAGACGTGCAGAAAGAACTTCTATGAAAGGAAAGTCGCGGCCCTGAAAGATAGTAATGTGAAACGGTGGTGGACGAAGATTAAAGGGTTGACAGGTCAGAGGAGTACTACCGACAGCTGGGCCTTTCAAATGCTGGATGAGAACATCCCTACTCTTACCGCCCTCGCTGGTTGCCTCAACGATTTCCTCGCGGGATTGACTGCTCATTTTATTTCTCTTGACTTGACGGACTGTGAACTGGATCTTGATTCCCTTGGGAGTTCCTAGTAGATCAAAGTGTTGTGTACAAGGCGTTGCGACAGATAAAGCCTAACAAGTCCTCAGGCCCTAGCCCGATTCCCAACAATATCCTAAAGGATTTTGCAGCGGAATTGTGTACTGTGCTTACTGACATTTATAAATCTTCTTTAAACAGGGCTACGTTCCAGCTCAGTTGAAGGAATCACTTGTCCGGCCCCTGCCCAAAGTGTCGCCTCCCAAGTCTGTGGACAGTGATTTAAGACCGATTACTCTCACTGCTCAGATAGCTAAAATCATCGAGGGTTTCACACTTAGTTCCTTGTATAGCCAAGTCATTGATGACATTGACTCTTTGCAATTTGCTCTACCGGGAAAATCAACGACGCATGCCTTAATTTACATATTACATTGTATTTTATAAGCCCTGGACACTGGACACTGCTATGCTAGAATTCTATAACTGATTTTAGCAAAGACTTTGACCTCGTGGACCATAATTTCCTTTGCACAGAACTGCGTAATCTTGGTGTACATAATGTTCTAATTACCTGGATCGGTTCGTTTTTGACAAATAGATCGCAGTCGGTTAAAATAAGTTGTGCTATCTCGGGTCATGTTGTGGCTAGGGGTGGTATTCCCCAAGGGACTAAATTGGCCGCCTAGCTGTTTGCAGTACTTGTTAATAACCTAGCCAGGCAATGGAAGATCAAGGCTAAATATGTAGACGACCTTTCGGTTGTAGAGATTATACCTAGGTGGTTTACCAGTTTTCTGCCGTTCATTGCAAGAAATATTTGCACTTATGCTAGTGAGCATGGCGTGCGCCTCAACCCAGTGAAGTGCAAGGAGATGTTTATTGATTTCTTACACTATAAGCCGCACCATCCTCCTCCTTTGCAGCTTTCTGGGTCCGAAATCGAGCGCGTCCACACGTATAAGTTGCTTGGTGTGTATGTTACTGATAATTTATGCTGGAGCACGCACTGTGAGTACATTGTTCAGAGAGCGCTCAAACGCCTGTACGCATTGCGTTGTTTGAAGAAGTCAGCTGTGTTGGAAGGGGAGTTAGTTTTGGTGTACTCCAGCCTGATCCGTTCAGTGTTGGAGTATGCCTCCCCAGTTTGGGCAAATTTGCCGGAATATCTTAGCCTCCTAATTGAGGGTGTGCAGATAAAAGCCTTAGAGATAATCTTTCCTGGGCTTCCCTACTGTGACGCACTTGCGCTCTGTGGTCTTCGTACTCTCTCGAATCGGCGCGCCGCAGCATGCACTAAGTTTATCCAGAGAGTTCGGGCCACTGGTGTCCTTGCTAACTTGCTGCCACAGCGCACAACTGTGTCCTATGGATACAATCTACGTTCAGGCACCATCAGAGAAGATCCTGCCATGGCCTCTGCTAACCGTCTCGACAAATTTATTACATATAGATATTCTTAGTAAAATGTTTCATGTTAATGTATATATGTTTAGTACTTTGACCACTCTTGTAATTTAGCTGTTAGCTACAAAAAGAGTAATTAAACTGATTATTTTTATTACCTTCCACGTCCAACGAAATAGGTTGTCTTACCCTCTGACTGAATCAATTCGTGAAAGAATCAGCTTCTTGTGCACAAAAGAGGTCTCAGATGAAAGAAGGCAGTTGTTGCGCTTGATCAATGGAGATGCCTTCTACCCAAAGTCACTTCTATCAGAGTCACTACTGTGGCTTCATTGCCTGTTTTTGAAACGACACGACGCGACAATTCGACTCCACACTTTAAGAACGAGGCGTACTCGCATGTCAGATTACGTTCCGTTACTTCCTTTCCTACAACAAGGGTCTTGTCGGGTGGCCTTAAGAACGAGGCATACATGTGTTTAGTCTGTTTGTTTCGCCGTGCATTTCCTTCGGTCCTTTAGTTCCTTTCGTACAACGAGGGACTTCAGTGTCGGCCGAGCTTTAAGAACGAGGCATACATGTGTTTAGTCTTTTTGTTTCACCCTGCATTTCCTTCGGTCCGTTGGCTCCTTTCTTACAACATACATGTGTTTAGACTGTTTGTTTCGCCGTGCATTTCCTTCGGTCCGTTAGCTCCTTTCGTATAACGAGCGACTTGTCGGTGGAGCTTTAAGAATGAAGCATACGTGTGTTTAGTCTGTTTTGCCCTGGATTTCCTACGACGGGAACTTTTCGGCTAGCTTTAACTGAGAACGTCAGGCATACATGTATTTAGCCTGTAGTATGCAATTAACGGTCTATATACGGACCGACTTATCCTTTGACGATCTGTACAGTCCGTACGGATCGTCAAGCTCTCACTGGCCCCCACAGATGCGCATATACTTAACGGTCTGTATACGGACCGACTATCTTTTGACGATCTGTACAGTCCGTACTGATCGTGAAGTTCTCACCGGCCCCCACAGATGCGCATATGATTAACGGACCGTCTACGGACCGGCTTATCCTTTGACAGTCTAGGCAGTCTGTACGGATCGTTTGACGGACTGTATCAGTTTGCGTAGATGTGCATATAATTAACGGACCGTCTACGGAACGACTTATTCTCTCACAGTCTGAACAGTCAGTACGGATCGTTTGACAGACTATCAGCTTGTGTATATTGGACATGAGTGTCTTTGACACCATTGTGCATCACTCTTTTGTGGCAATCCTCAATAACTAGAGTGGTAAACCTGTGGCTACTATCAAGCAGGATGGGATGCTTAGTTGTGTACGGAAGTTCAGCATTAGACAGCCTTCCTCTGCACCTTAGAAGGCCATCAGAATCAGTGAAGAGATCAAACTCCCCGACCCGGCTCCAGCTTTCAAATTTCTTATTCAGATGCAGAGTCCTTTGTACATCCAAAATGCAACACTGTTCCACCTCTTTCAGGTCTGTTGCGCTTATGTCCGATTAGCTCACCTCCTTTCAGTCTTTCTTTGAGGTTCCTGACAAATCGCAATACGTAGGCCGTAACTCCTACTACCGAAACAGATAGACTGTTAATTCAGAGACAAACCCGACAGTTGACTTCGGCGCCAAACGTCAACGATTTTGGTCACGTGGCTTTGTTTTTCAAATCCAAAAGGTGAACGCATTTCATCACATTCCTGTGCAGGATTGAACAATGGCGTATTCTGTAAACAGCAAAGGGCGAACTCTAATTCGCAGGAAATTCATAGATGAAAGCTTAAGAGGAAGTATTTTAGACTCCATCATCGCGGAAGGCGGAGACCCGGCATCAGGATTCTTCCCAGGAAGATATTTCGATGTTGTGGAGAAAAGAATGTAACCACGTGCGTTCGCCTTTTGGATTTGACAAACAAAGCCATGTGACCAAAATCGTTGACGTTTGGCGCCGAAGTCAACTGTCGCGTTTGTCTCTGAATTAACAGTCTACCTGTTTCGGTAGTAGCAGGCGTTGAAGACCACTGAAGTGGTCTAAATCAATAAGATTACTGATGCTGTGGCTTTCAGAACTGGTAACGAAGGTCTGGGTTTTGAGTTGTTCTCGATCCTTCACGGTCATTTCTGCAAAGCACTCGCCAGGTATGTGTCCGGCACGACTGCCCTCAACTGGTTCATCCTCGTAATGGCTTAACCACTCTGGATCATTGTGCCAAAGCACACTTGAGGCTAGCTGAGGAGCATTCATTCCTCTCCATGGAATGTCTGCAGGGTTGCTATCTGTAGGACAATGTCTCCAGCAGTCAACAGGGAGAAGTTTTCTGATCTGGGTGACTCGGTGTTGTACAAACTGTTTCCATTCTTTGTCAGCGTTCTTGATCCAACAGAGTGCAATCTCGCTCTCCAAGGCTTGCTTAGCTATAGCACTAAGGTCAAAAATTAACTGGTCTTCGACAAAGTCCCACTGAACTCCTAGAATCTTGTGTACAGGCTTATCATTGATTTGTGTGTGTCCAAGTGCAATCTTAGCGTAAGATTGTTCGTCCTCAAAGACCAACTTCCTAGTGTCATCATTAACTGCAGTTACTTCAAGGTTCCCTTCATCAAATGTGTCCCCTTTGCTGGTAGGTGGGGTAGGGTAAGGACATGCGTACTAGACACCAGGTTCACCTATGGGTCACTGTCATTGGTTGAGCCTTCCACTGGTCCGGGTAGCACCCAACCTAGTCTCGTGTGTACGGCCATTGGACCGCTGTATCCGCTTATCACTTCCCCTGTAACTATCTGCCAGTACTGATCAGATCCGATTAAGATGTCTACTTCAGCAGGTACAGCTTCTGTGGAATAGTCAGCTAGGTGTAGGTCACTGAGATAGTCATACATGTTCTTTGCCAAGTCTACTGTCTGACCAGTGAGGGGTTCACAAATCAGGGGTACCGAATAGGTTGACATCTGCATATCCTTCCCATCCAGAAGTTTGATGTTGAAATGGACAACATCACATTTCTGTGACTTCTCTTCCTTAGACCCAAAGGTTTTGATTAGCATTTTTTCTTGGTGGTCAACTTGTAGGTTAAGCTCTTCCTTCAGACGGTTCGTGATGTACGATCTTTGACTTCCACTGTCAAGAATGATTCTTATCTTTCTTCCTCTCCCTGCAGACCCTGTCTTGTTAATAATGGCTTGGGCTGTTTTTGAGAGGATGGGAGTCTTCGAACTAATGAACATGACTGCAGGCGCGGATTTAGGTGAGGACTTGTCTCCTTGGTTTGTACCTTCCTTTGACTGTGGTTTGTCACTGGGTGGGGGCAGAGGGGTGTGGCTGGTACAGACGCTGATATGATGCCGGCCGTTACACTTAAAGCATTTGTTTTGTGATGGGCAATCTCGACTCAGGTGATGTTTCTTCAAACAAACGTAACATCTTCCAGCCCTTCTTAGGATTTCTCTTCTAGCTTGCATATCGGTCACTGTCTTGCATTTGTTGGAAGCATGAGGCTGTTTACAATAGGTGCATGTTGGAGAGGAACGCGAGGTGAAGGTAAGAGCTGAGGCTGTAGGAGGATCATTCCTATACTGATCTCTTCTATGGGATGGCACGTTCATGGTTGCACCCATAGCTCTTTCACGTGCCTCAAGTTCTTGGTGCAATGCTTTCAGTAAGGAGTCAAGTTCCCAGTCTCCTCCCTTGATCTCCCTGCTTACAATCAGACTTAGTTCTTGGGGTATCTTGTTCATCAATACTGACGAAAGTAGGTTACCATACGATTCAGATGATACACCAAGTGCTTTGAGACCCCTAACATGCACTTCTACCGAATCATAAATTCTTCTTAAACCCTTTAAATCATGATTGAAAGTGACGGGTGCCATGTTAAGAAGTCCCTCCATATGTTTGTTGATAATCATCTGCTTATTTCCGAATCTCCCCTTCAAAATAGCAATCGCTTCCTCATAATTTGCGGTTGTTACAGATAAACCTGCAATGGCTTCACTGGCAGCCTTTTCCAAAAAGGAAATCAGATAGTTGAACTTGTCAATCGTAGCTATGCGAGTGTTGTTGTGAATGGAAGCCTCATACGTGTCCCAGAAAGTACACCATTTTGTAACATCCCCATCAAACTTCTTCAACTCTAACTTACGAAGTTTAACTCGGGGGCTTGCCGCTTGCGGTTGAGGGGAAATTGAGGTATGGGCTGAAGCAATCTGAGAGCTTACCGTTTCGGTTTGTCCGCTTTCAGGGGTCGGCTCGTCTGACGTAGATGGGATAGGTTCCTCGACGATTTCCAGGTTAAGTTCTTGCAAGAGTTCCAATTTCTCGCTCAGAGTCGTTCGATGGAGAAGGCGGGATTGCTGTTCACTGCTTAGACACACTAGACAGGTTCTCCAGAATGGACTGTAGAATTTCATTCGCTGTATCCATCAAGCGCTCAGAGGATCTCCTGTGTGCTGTTCGAATTTGTCGTTTCCTTCTAATTTCCGTCTCAGACACCGCTTGGTTTTCGCCCAGCTTCAGAGGGCACAGAAGTGGCTTTAGGCTATCCTTTCTTCCCCATGTTTACGAAGGCTTTGTCGTTGGCTCGAAGATCAGAATCAGAATGTTTTCCAGAATTTCTCAGAATAATAGGCTTTCTTCGAAGATTTTCTCGATGTATGCGGCTCGAAGGACCATATTCGGAAAGATTCAATGGCTTTTAGCTCGCTGTAAGAAGGATGTCAGGCTCAGAATTCTATCAAACTCAACAACGTCTAATCCACTTCTGTCCGTCGAAAAACTCCATTCTGCAAGCACATCAACCTCGTACCCAGATACATTTTCAACGTCTTGAGCGCGTTGCATGCTGGGAATTAACGAGAATTTTTGACAGCGCCCGTTCCTTCCACCAATTCTTTCACATATACAGCCTACAGTCTACAGCCACTCCGACCTACCGCTAAAATTTCCTGCTTGTGGTCATCTTCAGTGCTCACAAATTCCAAAATATGCGGCGGTAGGTCGAGAAATTCATAAGTAGTCGAGTCCTAAAGTAGCCTTCCACGCAGTCGTTTTAGGGGACTCGTATTTCACCTCCTCCCCAATAACGCCTCCTTACCCGAAGCCAACATTCCTTTCCCGCCGCTTAGCCAATCACATTTACCTACTAAATTCTGGAAGGTTGACCTTGACCTCAGGACGCTTTTCGCGGGATAGTTGCAAAGACAGAGCTTGAGCAAGCTCTGATCACCGTGTGCTCTACGTTCAAAATTTCCTGTTGAAATGTTTATCAACTGGCTTGAATTTATGAATTTGTGAGAGGAAATAGCGATAACATTTTCGTCAATATGCCGATTAGTTACGGAAAGTCGCTTATTTATCAAGCAAGCTTCGCCTTCAATCTTCGATATCCTCGCCGCTGGTCATGTTGTAGCAACCTCGTTCCCAGGGCTTTTCCCTTTCAAAGGGAAAAGCCCTGGGAACGAGGTTGATGTTGTAGCTGTTGTGTCACCTCTCGTAAATTTGATGAAGGGCCAAGTCAATTATTTAAGAAGTATTGGCGTATCTTCGGTTAGTCTGAGTGATTTGGAGGAAGGAAACTTTGCCATGGGTAGACCATAGCGTGCAGTGGATCGAGCGAGCTTCTAAATACTAAACTGCATAATTTTACCGTCCGCTTCTCGTGAACTGAAGAAAAAAGTACGAATTGGCGCAGTCTATGTCATCGGTTTTTGATAACTTCTGACCGCTTCTCCAGGACGTTTTGGGGTCGCTGTGTGGGCGAATTTCATCTGATTTAATGCGAGGCCATGAGAGATCGAGCTTTCTTGTTGTACCATGTGTGATAATCCAGTGGGTAATTTCACGTCGGTTTACTCTTTGTTTGATCGACTGATGAAATGCTTCAGATTTCTAACTTGGTCATGTCTAAATTCTTATTCGCTTTTTCAGATTTTGAAAGTCTCTTGTAACACATCGTATTACTCAGAAACAAATCGGCTCGAGCGCTTTGATGCGTTTACAAACTCGCGAGAGAAAGAAGCACGC
>JAEMWC010000475.1:365000-370000 GCA_016490735.1 Pachyseris speciosa
CAAGCTTGTTCGCGTCTTTGCTTTTGTTTATCGCCTGCTAACCAATACTCTTGTCCGATCCAGCACGTGCTGTCTAGCATTCAGCTCGTAGTGCTGGGGAAATAAGTGAGGTTGTTTTTGTCTTGCAAATCAGAAGTCGCATTGACTGACCCACCGCAAGGCAGTGTGCCCCTCAATAACGCCATCTTGAGTCGTTGTCTTGTTTATTAAGTATTTCACTCATTTCTTTAGAGCGTATAGTGGTCGTGTAGCGTTCCTAAGGAACAGTGACATTAAACGGAGTTAAACACCTGCAAGATTTGCTGGATGGAGACTTCACCTTGTTATCCTTTGATAAATTTCAGCAAGAATTCCAGCTACAGGTTCCCTTTACTACATAATTTTATTATGGACTGATAAATTCCATTCCTTCTAGTTGGAGACGTAAGCTAAAATATTCCACCACAAATTCATCCAACCCGAACGACTCCAACTCTCAGGAATAATCTTCTAAGAATATCACTACGCACTCCGTTTATGCAATGATTCTACACAACTTTTTTCAAGCACCAACATCTAAAACTAAAATTCTTCACTACGGTTTTACTAGGTATAATTTGGAAAATGTCTACATGATGCCCTTCCAAACAATGTGAGAGTTTAAATTACAAATGCTCCAGTACAAAATCATACACAATATCCTTCCAACGAGATGTTCCCTGTTTCGTGCGAAGTTGTCTGAGTCCGACTCTTGTCGGGTATGCTATGCTGTATCAGAAACACTCCCACATGTTTTTCCAGTGCGCCATAGTCTCTATGTTCTGGCAAGCCTTTTGCAACTGGTGGTTTGAAAAATCTCTTCAAATGGTTGGCACAATAACATGCATTTCAAAGATCTTTTGAATTATGTCTCCCTCGTTGCTCTATTTTATTTTTTGCTCTTTTCAGGACAATGCCTCTGTTATTTTTGACAGCTTCCCGCATTTCTTAAGCAACAGGATTGACACACTCAAGCAAACTGCTTTAAAAAACAAATAACTAGAAGGGTTCAATAATAAGTGGAAATACTTTATTTAAGTTTCAGCTTCCTTAATATTGTGTTTTGATTTTATTTTATTTATTTATTTAGTTTTTGTCTTCCTCCCTACATTTATTTCAATATTATGATATTCACACTTATTGCATTATTTCCAACATTGTACTACTCTGTTGTTCTGTGTATGAATTTATGTCTTTACTGTTGCAAAATGTAAAATATCTTTGTGTTAATAAAGCATTAAGTCTCAAGAACAAACTTCCCTTTCAATGCATATTTTGTTTTATTAGGATTTGATGCAAAGATATTGATAGCCTCGTTATTGTGGCTTCTTTGGTGTTCATCAACAACAGCCCCATAGGCCCTTAAAATATTGGGAAAAACTTGTATGTTAGCCGCACCAGCCTACCTTTTTAAGCCTAAGAAGCCTTCTTTGTAAGCCTCACTATTGCTTTGTAAGCCTTAAAGATAACCATTTTCAGGCCATATTTGTGCTCTGCCATGCCATCCCAGTGAGCCTTAAAAATGTCAGCTTTTTTTAGAAGTTAACACAAGGTCTGAAAAGGTTAAGGTTAGGGTACACTGTATGAAAATTTTGGTCTTTGTGAAGCTAAAAATCAGACTAAAATTACTTTATTATCATCATGCCAGACATTTTCTTAAAGTATGCAATTTATACATAATTATAGGATAAATAATTAAGAATTATCCTACGAAATCACATGGAATGCCATCTTACTGAGCTGATGAGGCCTTAGGCTGAGTTGGCTAAAATTAGGGGATATGCCCAAGTTTGAGCAGGATAATTGTATTTTATTATGCTAATTATTTCCTCATAATAAAAATTAATATGGGTGTCACTTAGCTAGTTTTTGAGTTATTATCGCATTTTTAACAGGTTATATTGTCACTGTGGTAACCTATTATGTCAGAAAAAGTTTCATAACTTGTTCACCAATGATTGGGCATTTCTTTGATTTATTGATTTATTCATTTATAAAGGTAATGCACGTGTCATCGGCTCCCCCATGGGGTTGACCCCTGGGCTAACCAGGGGGATTGTAAAATCAGTCAAGCAAACTTGAGGAATTTTCCTGGGGGGTCAGGGAATCTCTCAAGACAAAGTCCCCTGGGTGAGGTGTCTCTCAGCTGAAAATTCCTGTGACATCCTTTTCAAACTTGTGAACTCCCCCACCCCCTAATCTTTGATCGTAGAACAATGTCAAGATTTTCCCCTACCCTTGGGCAAAGAATCCCGTCCATCTCCTTGTATTCCCCCACATATCTCCCAGGTAGGCCCAGGGATAGACCCCATGGGGAAGCCGATGACATGTGCATAAAAATGACATACCGGTATTTAATTGTATTTTTTATGATCCATCAAAATAAGTGTTGGAAAGTGCTGGAAACTGGTGTGAGCTTAACCCATTGGCACCTGTGCCGGCCAAAACCGGCCGCACAAGACTCCCATGCTTCAAAACATTGCAACTTTCTCAATCACATGAATATTGCCTTAACTGTCAGTTGTGAGCACGAAATGGAATGTCCTTTAAATTTGGATATCCAATAAACTCAAGAAACGTGATTTTTACCAAATATGGCCTTTTGAGTTTGGACAAGAACGAAACTGACCGTTTTTAACGACAATGCCCTTTTGTCTTAATCTTTTTTTAAAGAAATCATCGTTGAAAAACCAAACTTCAACCATCATAACAAAATTCAGGCCTTGTTCTAGCTTAGAAATGACTTTTTTTTCATATTCTTCTCCCAAGTGTAGATACAGCCTTTTGTTCCAGTGCATTTGGACCTTTCCGCCATTTTCAACATCTTGACTGCATTGCATGCTGGGAAATAATGAGAATTTTTGACAGCGCCCGTTCCCCCAATTCTTTCACATATAAACTAAGTCTACAGCCACTCCGACCTACCACCAAAAATTCCTGCTTGTGGTTTTCTTCAGTGCTCACAAATTCCAATACATGCGGCGGTAGGTCAAGAAATTCATCAGTAGTCGAGTCCCAAAGGTACTAAGTGTCTGACCAGCCAAATTCCCAGTTCGTCGAGTAACAGGTCAAATTCAACAACAAAGTACATCACCTTGCTCGATTCTTTGTAAAGTGGACTCTTAACTACTGTCACGCTTAATGATGCTCATAAGGCAACCACTAAAGATGAAAAGTGGCTGTAAACTTAGCAAAAATCGCAAGCAAACTGAACTTGGGCCGTTGTTGTAGCTCCATGGTTGAAAAATAGCTACGTCAGAATGACGTTTTCAGAAACCTTGAGCCTCCAGTGCCTTAGGACAGCATCACTTTTCCATGGTAGTTAAAATAAAAAGTCGCAAAATACTATGTATCGTTTTTAGGTGGAAAATCACTCGAAAACATAAAAACGGCTGGTAGTCAATGGGTTAAGATGAAAAGAAACTAAGTAAACATTTTTCATGATAGTCAAAATTTGTTCTGTTACCATGTACAATATATACATACATACATACATACATACATACATGTACGCAACGTTTAAGTCATGTACCCTTGCTTACTGGCCCATAAATCTGTCTGTCAGTCAACTTAGTATAATTATGTAACTGTAGCTCAATGACAATGTGAACCGTTTTTGCCTTGTGTGTACAGAGAGATGTACAACAGGAATGTGACTTTGGTGAGACTCTTCCCCCTGACTGGAATTATCTTGATGATGTCTACGCTCTTCAGTACCGAAGAGGAAATTTGAGTTCTCTTTTCATATTTAAGGCATTGAAACTGGGGAACAAAGTTATGGTGTATCTCATGGTGAGTATAATATATTTTTGGGTTTAAGGGAGTGAGGGTTGGGGGCTGGGGGTGCTAACTTAACCACAAATTATGATTTGTTGTAAAAGGATTTTTTTGGAGTATCTTTTGTGAAAAATTGTTTGGCAGAATTTTGTGTACATACTTAAATGTTTCATGATTCAGGATCTCGGTCCCCGACCAACCCGGTCCCCAACATTGGTCTCCAACCATGCATCAAAAAGAAAAATCTCTAAACCTCAGAAAAAAGGATGATGTGTTTTGATTATTTTCCCAGATCAGAAATAATTCAGCTAGCCTTAAATAATTTTATTATTGCTGCTTAAGAAAATGTCTCAGTTTACAGCTGTAACCACAGGTACATTCTCGTGAACAAAGTATAATTATGTAGAGATGACTGGTTTTGCGTGTTGGCCATTGTGAATCAGCTAACTGATTTCAACCTGCAATAGAGCATGCTGTTTTAGTTTTAAGTCTTTTTCTCTTATGGTCATGTGGTACATACCAAATATGGCTGTGATTCAAAAGTCTTGAAATTGTTTAGAATTGTGAAACCCCAGCTGAACAACTTGTTGATTTGTGCATGCAAGTTAATTTTAATTAGGGTTTCTAAGATATGAGGCTCAGCAACTTTCTGCTGGAGCAATTTTGATTGTACATGTATGTTAGTTTCCCCTTAAAATGGTGAAAGGTGTGCAGTAGATCATTATTTTAATAGCTTACCTAATTGTAGGCCTTCATTATAGTTGTCGAATAGAATTTTCCACAAAAAGTTAGGCTATTAGAGAAACAACAGCCTAGAAGCCCAGATGAGAGAAACATGTGTTCTTCCATGATTCTCATTTAGAACTTAGAATAAATACTCCCATGGGCTAGAGATTCCTCTAGCCCGTGGGAGGGCCATCCTGCCATAGGGGGCTGGATGGCCTAGTGGTTTGGGGCGCTGGATTTCAATGCGGTCACCTCGGGTTCAAATCCTGCGCTAGCCACTAGATGGTGTTGTTCTGATGGGTAGTCCCTGGTTCAACCCCTTGGTCATCCTTGTAAATAGCTGACTGGTTTGCCTCCAGCCAGTTGGGATTCTTATCATGTTTATTTGTTTATTTGAATTATTTGTTTCTATATTTACTTGGCCCCACTAGCCTTTGTGCTATAAATACTGCCAAGGGTAAATAAAGGTTATTATTATA
>JAEMWC010000475.1:372500-397500 GCA_016490735.1 Pachyseris speciosa
GGCCAATTGATGAGAGGCTCTAGTTCTAAACGTAATAGGCACATCCAACTTTTACAAATGCACGACACAGTGCTCTCTGATATACCAAATCTATCAGCAAGGTCTCTTTCTAAAAGCCCAAGTCATAATTGAACAAGCACAAGAAAAAATTCATCTAACAAAGACAATGACCTGGGTGCACCAGGAGACTGAAGAGGTGAGGTGTTAAAAAGTTTTCTGTCGTATTTTCCATAGCTCATATTCTGTGCTTTACTGGCAACAAACTCAAAGCAGGCCATTAATGTCTCATAATTAGGAAATCCAGTATAGAAAGAGATGCTCTCATTGTTGTTTTGAAACCTTTTGATGCAGAACTCTCGCTTGTGAACCTCAATCTTTAGGGCACTGATTTTTTCTTGGAGTATTTTAATTTGCTCCTCCATCTCTTTCTGCTCTTTACATTTGTCCCCATTTGTATCTGTTTGAGTTACTTGGGACATGGTACAGTTAAATTCAGCGGATAGAACGTTGTTAGCTTCCACTGATGGTGTCTCAGACTCGACAGTCTCTGTGTTGTCTTTAACTACACCAGCTTCAACAGCTTCAAACTCGAACTCAGCACCAACAGTGAGATCAGTTTCTGACATAACATCTTTAAAACCAAGCCCCCTCCTTGCAGGTAATTTCCTTTCTTTACAGGGTTTACTCCATGGAAAGATAGACGGCAATTGCCAGGAATATTTCTTGTCACCTCCTTCAAAATGTGCGGAACAAATTCGAGTGTGAGAGGATTCCAGCTTCAATGTTTTGTTCCTGATTAACCTTGTGTATTTCTTCCTAAGAGTTTCGTCCTTTGGAATACGATAAAATGATAAATTTCTATTTTTTCTGGAGTGGTTAGTACACAATGGAACGCAGCAGTTGTAATGAGAAGGCATGACAAATGCAGAAGTGTTTTTCACACCCCGAGGCCGCCATTTTGAAATTTGTCCTTCCAATACGAGCCTACACTACTTTTAGTCCGCGGCAGAAAAAAATGTCACGTGATTTTGAAAAAGAGCTATAATTGTTATATTATTATTATTATTATTATACTGGGAGGGAAAATATGAAAACAAGTCAGATATTTGGTGTTGTGTGTTATAATTTCAGGTGGATAATTTTAACTCATCAAAAATAATTATTTATAACAAGTGTGGAGCAATTTTCAATTGGTGTCCTTATAGGAATGTCAGAATATTCCAGTATATTGCAATACACAGGACAGTCAACATGCAAAAGAAATAGGTACACCAAGGTGGTATTAGTTTTTTTTTCCTTCATCAAATGCAACATTGGTTCTAAGTTTGAAACAAAAACGGTGGCTGCCTTTGAAAACAATAGACTGTTATACTGGTACACTGTAATAGTGAATTTTGTTGCTCAAAAGCCCTTGAAAAAAGTCTGGTTGAAGTGTCAAGTACGTTCCTTTTTTTAATCGTGTAGATCTCAGTCAATCCATGCATGCATGTAATTATTTAGATAAGTGGTCACTTACAGTACTGTGCAAAAGTAATGAGAGCGAAGTTCGTTGAAATTTGTGCTTTGTTGTCATCAAAAATTCGCTGATTTTTCGCCCGAAAATTTGGCACATTAGGCCACAGGCAGACAAACTGAACTGTGTGACGTCATGCATGCTATTTGATCTTATACATTCTCTATTTTGAAACGGCTGTTCTTGGCTTGATTGAAGTGATCGGGAGAAATGTTCCATAAAATACCAAATTTTACACCTCTTAAAGTGTAAATGTTTGAAGCTTGATGAGTCACGATTACGAAATGACAAAAGAAATTTGACAAAATCAACTAAAGCTGAATTTTTTTGCCCTCCAAAGACCTCCAAATTCACTTAATCGTGTCCTCTGGACTGCATGGTAACTAATCTTTGTTCAGAACAATGGTGATGACGTAGGAAATGCTAAGAAACTCGTGTCGTCTGAGGCATTTCCTACGTCACAGCTTTGTAATATGATCACTTGGCCGCGCTCAGGATGAAGACACACTTTGGCGCCAAATTCAAAACTTTCGGTTTGACTTTTTCCGCATTGTGAATGTTTTACTGCCTGAAACCTATAATTATGTCAAGAATCAGAAAACGATAAACTATCATATTAGAACAAGAAATTTTTTACACTTTAATCCCAAATGTAGATATAATGTAAGCCTGATGAATGAAGATCACTTACCTTATGCTCTTAGTGTGTTTTTTTGCATTTTTATGGCGCTTTGAGTGGCTTGCCGCTGAAGCCTCCAACAATAGTATAAGATTTCAATGTTTTAGCATCAAGTAAAGCGTTTTAACGAGGGTCTTTGTTTTGTAGTTTGAGAGGGGTAAAACTACAAAACAAAGAACCCATCGATTTCAATGATTTAGCATCAAATAAAACGTTTTAGCAAGGGTCTTCGTTTTGTAGTTTTAGGGATGCTAGCTAAAACTACAAAACGAAGACCCCATCGCTTTCAATGTTTTAGCGTCAAATTAAGTGTTTTAGTGAGGGGCTTTGTTTTGTAGTGTGAGGGGGGTAAAACTACAAAACGAAGACCCACCGATTTCAAAGTTTTAGCGTCAAATAAAGCGTTTTAATTAGCATTCATTCTATTGTAGCTTCAGCTGATGTAAACTTAATAGATATCCAAGTCTTCGGTCTTTGTTTTGTAGACACCCCGAAATTTCGCTTCCCCAAACGAAATTTCGCTCCCCCTACAATGAAATGCCGTGTGAAATTTCGCATTTCTGCACGAAATTTTGATAATTTCAGAACAACATTTTCGTTGAAATATCGCCAAAAATTCGCTTTCTTCGAAATATCACTGAGACACAATTTCTGCAAAATTTCGTCAAAGTTTGTTAAAGTTCGACAAAATTTGCTCTCATTACTTTTGCACAGTACTGTAGAACCACAAAAACTTTATATTAATATTGAAAGACACATCAGTCTGTTGAAAGGTACTTCTAATTGACAGGTTGCTGTTTAAATTACTTTTGTTAAATACTGTAGGTCGCCCTTTCATTCGTTACAAGTAATTTCTGTAATGATCTTGCAGATCAGATCCTATGAAAACAAATTAAACCAAATGTTAAAAAAACTTACTTACGCCTAGCTTTTTCAGATAATCATTTATCCTGTTATATATCTACTCTAGTTTCACAAACTCTAAAAAAGTGGTGGGCAAAAAATGTTGACTACGATTCCTACTTTAGTGGAAGGCCCCGACATGATTTGTGATGCAAAATAATAATTAGTTACTCCATTGCTACACTTTTGTCTCTGTCTGTTTGTCTGTCTAGTTACATCAGGCAATCCCTCAGCACTGGGATAAAATTATTTTCACAGGAGGAAGATGAATCTAAAATGCATGATACAAATCTTGATGTTGACAGTTTCACTTCTGGATCATTTGATTACACCACTGTTGATGGCATCCAGCAGAGGGAGAGGTTAGTTTTAACAGACTGCTGCACCTCTTAATACAAGACTGTACAAAAACAATCCTTCTTAGTAAAGAGAGCACAATGTTGGTGAAGACAAATTGAAGGGTTTTATACAAAACTATCATATTAGTGACGTTTTGGGTGTTTTTTTTTTTTGCTAAAATTAGCTGATTTCTCGCATACATACATGTACAGGCTTGTTTTCATGTGCTAAACATTGCCCTGTATTTTGTCAGCATATTCAGGCTTAGTTTTTGAGAAAACATGGGCAGAAATACTTTCACCCAAAAAGTCACTTGCGATAGTTTTGCATAAAACCCTTCATGAAGTTAAGCTCATTTGTATGCGCATTATAATAATAATAATAATAATAATAATAATAATAATAATAATAATAATAATAATAATAATAATATATCACATTTATATTGCGCATTTTCTATGCAATATTCAAATGCGCATTACAACACTGGCCGGGGACTTTGCCAGACTGCTTATAACGCAGTTTTTTTTTTTTTTTAATGAAGTTGAGTTATGAGTGCCCCCGTAATGTCAATATCAAATTAAGACAGACACTAGGGGTGGTCACTGCCAGAAGTTTTCTTACGTCCCTAGTGGTTCTTTTACGTCCCACAGAATCAGAGAATTATGAAGAGTTGTGAGACGGGGCCTACGGTTTATCGTCCTTATCTGAGAAGATTAGAAAGTCCAACCGTTTGTCATTACAAAAGCAGCACTTTCTCCTCAATTATTTAAAGACCCTGAGTGTTGGTCCAGCCAGGGTTTGAACCCGCGACCTCCCGCACGGTAGTCTGGTGCTCTACAGCTGAGCTAACCGGTCGGCGGTTAACATTAACATTCATGCATGAATTATGTGAAGAGCAAAACTGAAACTGGACTTGAAATGATTGACAGATAGAAACGATTATTTGATAGTGTGACATACAGTACCGCTCAAAAGTAAGTTACCACCCTCGCGCGCGACGCGAATCGCGTCGCGCGCTACGCGATTCTCGTCGCGCGCTACGCGAATCGCGTCGCGCGCTACGCGATTCGCGTAGCGCGCGATGTTCTGGAAACTGTAAGTATATTGACCTGAAGTTCTCTCACCATTTAATATGCCCATTGTAAAGCAACAATAGTCGATTTCAATAGCTAATTTCCAGTGTTCGCAAAAGCCCGCTAAGAAGAAATGAATATGCGTAATCGATCAATCATCGCCGCAGAAGGGAAGCGTGTGCTTTGCTTCCAAATTCCGTGTCAAACTGTTTTCTCCTCGAAACTTTGATAGACTGAGGTCGACATATTAATAACTTTAAAAACCTGCATACACAATATGATGTACATGAACATGCTTTTTAGTCTTTTGAAGTGGAGATATTCCGAGGAATTCTACCGTCGTCGCGCCGCATTCAATTCGCTTCATTGGACACGAGCTTCTTCCTACACTGTACATCAAACCGCCAATTTTTCGGCTCGTCCATGAGCCATGACTGATGCTTGATACTTTTTGTTAGTTTTCTATTCATATGATTCTTGACAACTAGCCATTAAAAAAATTGAAAAAGTTGGCGAGCTGGCACGGAGTTTCATGCGGCAAATTAAAGACAGATCGAGCCGTAGATAAGAAGACCAGCGTAATTAAGTGGAGCACGTGCGAGGCGTCCGAACTACAATTACTCTTCGGCAAATCTTTTTTCCACGGACAAACTCAACTGGATTAAAATCTGCACAAGTTTTCAAAGATATGGCCAGGAAAATGTGTTCGGGTCTTTCGAAGTAGAAAATATACGATTGAGCACCGGCGTGTCGAATAAACAAAACATTTCACATACAACTACCCAAACTTATGCGTCTTCACCGTTGGCAGAATGAACTTCAGATTTCTACATGATAAAATTGTTCGTACACAAAGAAGGAAATAAAATAAACTCCGTTCTGTTTCGGGTTCTATTCCTTGGCTTCTCATGAATTTTTCGGTCATATTGAGTGGAAGGTTTCAAATTACACAGACAGTAGTTTTGCGGTTTTATGCAAATTTGCGATCCGAAAGCAAAATGCATATGCAGTAACCCGGCCGGTCATTAGTCATTTGCTTGTGCCGAACTAGCTCTTGATTATGTCCTCAACGAATTTAGAAAACACGACCATTTAAATGTATCGACGACAGAACCGATAAAAATTCAACTAAATTCAGCGCTAACGGGAGTAACGAATTATGCTTATCATTCGCAATTGATCATTCGTCGGTTTGTTTACAAGTTTTCGATTTGTAATGACCTCAATGATGCTATATTTATTTGCACAGAAGTGAACTACACGTATGAACGACTCAAATTCGACAGAACAATAGCTGCATTTGGAAAGTGTTACGCGAATTTAATTGATGTCACGTTGCAAAATCACCCCAAATTTATGCCAAAAATTTCCGCTTTAGTGACTCTCGCGCGACGCGAATCGCGTAGCGCGCGACGCGATTCGCGTAGCGCGCGACGCGAATCGCGTAGCGCAGGAAACGCGACGCAACTGGTAACTTACTTTTGAGCGGTACTGTAGACTATAGGTTTGGCGGTTAAAACAGGGATTTATTGATACGAAACTTACATGGCTGTGAGCTCTCAATCACCAGTTTGATTAATATTTTAATTGCAACATGACTTTGTTTGCCTACCCACCTGGTGGTTGGAAGACATCATTACACCCCACAGTCACTAGCACTTCTGAAAGAAACTAGTGATGTTTCTCTGTGCTTGCCAAATCATGAAGAGATATACACTGTAAGTTGACTCTCGGAGGAAATTGGCCTTTTGGAGTACAGAGTAGGAGCCATGTGGTAGAAAAAGTCTCAAAGCATTACCGTCATCTACAAAAAAGTCATGTACATTGTAAAAAGCGGGGCACCATTGCTAGTCCTGGCCCATTTGCCAAAGGTTGCCATGCCGGAAGTTTGGAAAGCGAGAGGTTCTGACTTTTTGGATGGTGAGTTGATTGCACTTCTCGAGACAATGTTGTACCCAGAATTCATTATGGCTGCAGATCACACTGTCACAATGAAAAGTTCTCCCAGGTGACAGGTTAAATCCACTCGATCGGGCTGCAGCAGATAATTTTCGCTTCAGAAGCATTATGGAGAAATAATCTAAGACAGGGAAATTGGCGTGATGAGAAGTCCATCTGTTTTCAATGAGTATCTTACAGTGCAAGGAAAAGCTGATGTGCGTGGCAGTATTGAAAGCAAAAAATGTACTCATGATCGTCTGAGGTGTTATGTAAATGGTGAATATGCTGACGAATAAATATTTTTAACACGTCACTTTTGCGTCAATTACCTTCTGCTTACTTTGCTTCTACAGAGGCTTGTAAACAACAGCAAAAAGTCTTTTAATGTGAGATATTTGAACAGTTCTTGTGTGACGCATCAGACAATTGCGTGTGATAAAGGGATTGGATTTCACATTTTATGCAAATTGTTTATGTTTTGAAGCCAACATCAATTTCAAAAAATAGTAAAAAGTATTTTTTTCAAACTCATTCACTGTTGACATTTAATTACTTTGAGTTTTAATAAGATTTTCTTCCATTTTTCCATTGACATTTAACACTGAAAATGAATCCATAAAAAAATGTTTCAACTGCCCTAACCATGCACAAGTTTACTATGCGACACAAAGCCTGTTTATACATGTAGGTGAAACTCAAGGGAAATGGCTCACTCTTTTGACTCTTAATTTTTGCCCTTTAACATCATTAACACAAATTTTTGGTGTTGGTTATGAACAGGAGTTGTTTCTGGCCAAAAACTTTCTTTAAGTCAAACCAGCTGTGTTTAACATTTAGAGTCACCTGGGGCTGTTGTACATTGTTTTGAAGTCAAACAACTCTCTTCAGTGCTGTTCTTATATCAGCCAAAGCCTTTCCAAAAGAATTTAGAGTCAATGAAGGCAACAGTGTGCTGTTTTCAACTCCGATGAACCCTTTAAGGTAATTCCCCTGAAAAGGATGTACTATTAAGATTTTTTTCAGACTTGGCACAATTTATAGTCATGCATAGGACATTGAAAAAATGCAATAAAAAGATGGGGTCACTGTGCTTGTTTTTGCCCTGCATACTCGTTGTTCTAACTGTTTTTAGGGAGTTATGTGAGAAATTATCAAAGCATAAACAACTGAAGAAAGCTGTTATTATGTAGCAAAAACTATGAATAGTAGTGAAAACTAGGGCCTAATTGTTTTTCTGGGCTATATTCTTTTTGTATTGTGATTTCAAATTGCCCGATCTTGCAAATAATGTGAGGGAATTGGCCCACTTCATCATCATCTCAAACTCCTTCCTGGCTCCAAACGCAGAGTTTCACCCCATTTATATATAAATAATCCAACTTCTACTATGAAACTTTTTTCTCCTTGAAATATGTTTTTCGTGTGCCTATTACAAGTACATTACACCAAGGGGGGGGGGGGGGGGGGGGGTCACTGTGCTCGTTTCTTTACTACATGACAACAAAGGGAAAATTTCAGCTGTAAAAGCTCAATGTCAAGGCAAATCGCAATGTTTCCCGAGCGCGCACTAAATGACGCCATAAATTATGTGCAGTAAGGATGTGCCATGCAATTGAGAGAAATTACCTTAAGCTAATTCAGACTAAAACAACATTGCTTACTGTAACGCTAACGTTAACGCTAACCCTAACATTATTTTTAACCATAGGCCTAACCCTAACCCTAACCCTAGGCCCAACTCTAATTTGAAGCAAATACGAAGGATTGTCATGCAGAGTGATTCATGTACAGCTGTATATGTAGGTGATTCACTGAAAAGTTTGAGATCAGGACAGGATTGAGGCAGGAATGCCTTTTGTCCCCTTTCTTCTTCTTCTTATGGTCATTCATTAATTTTGTTTGAGAAATCTGTTACAAATAAAAGAAGATGTACAGTGGATTGCTGGCCTGACAAACATGAGGGATACATTTTACAAAATGCCAAATTGTGTTAAAGGGAATGATGGGGTGCTCTATCCGTCTTCAGTGGAAAAATAATCACTCTGTGGGCCTGTTCTTGCATTCTCTGTTGCAGGGCAATCTTTGCTGGTCCAATAGTTGATACTCTCCAAAGCAAAACATTATGAAGAAAATTTTGCAAAACTTAAATGGAGAGGTCTGAGGCTAATGAAGTGTTTCACTCGCACAATGTTCTCGTAAAAAACAGAGGACTTATTAGTTTGGGAGTCTGAAGTTTTGTCATCGAAACTTCATTCTTAATTCAAAATCATGGTCATAACCTTTGTGGATAACTCTAGTTTGAGAGCCTTGATCCGTAACCAGCTTTCCTGTAGAGTCCTCATAAGGCGTCACAGCACAACCATTGATTGTTGATCCACTGTCATCGACCTTCCATGTAAAATCTAATGGCTCGCGATCATCAGTTGGTAAACAGTCGTCAGTTGAATAATTTCTCAGTACACTTTCCGTGGACTAGCTTCTTTGTCATCGGCTCCGCTCTTTCTCTTGGGAGCACGCGCTCGACTTGCTTCACTGATGCTTGTGGTGGAGTACGATTCGCTCGGCCGATGGACCCTTTTCTCCAAGCCATATGAGAGCGCAAATCATTATAGGTATTCCTAGTAATGTTTTTCCCCGTTAAGAACTCCCGCGAACAAGCCACTTGCCATCGTTTGCACTTTGCTATGTCTTGCAAGCGTTGGTTTCGGAAACAGTACGAAGACTTTCATTCCCGATGCTTCTAGCCTGTGTACAGGCTCTTCATTTGGGCAATTCAGAGACGTTAGTAGAATTGAGTGCAGTCTAGATTTTGCTTTCGAATGGCGTGCGGTCTCGATTCACGTGGTCAAAAGAAGAGCCTGTATGCAGGCTGTCTTGGAGTGATTTTGGCCATGTTTGAGGTATATGGAGTCAGTTTAACATTCATCCAAAAGCAGTGCTTGGTAGTAACCACGAATCTTCCTTCTTGAATACTAACGCTGAGATTTAAGCTAATTTTCACTCTTTTTTGGTTTCGCTACGGCCCTCCTCTCTCATACATTCCCTTCTATCGCATCTCAATGTTTGTCTGAGTCAGGCGGGGGGTCTCATCTGTCAAAATCTATTTTTAGTAATAGTGCAGAGCGCCATTGTACGTGATGTCGTTCATCCAACATGGCTGCAGATGGTGGCATTGTTTTTGAGCAACCTTGTCCCTAGGGCCATCTGCGAAGTTATTGCTATTTTAAATTTGTGCTTGTGCAGAAACGCTGGAAGTGAGCTTGCCTTCACAACTGCGAGGATCATTCCTCATTTGATTTCATTTCTGCAGTTCATGTATGATTTATTTCAATTATATCATTCACACTCATTTCTTTCACGGGAACATATGAACCCACATTTGACCTGCTCCTAACGTCAGTGGCTTCATAGCTGAGTTGGTCATCTGAGCATCGCACCGGTAATCGTGAGGTCACGGGTTCAAACCCTGTTGAAGCCCTGAATTTTTTTCAGGCTTCTTTTTGCAATTGCATAAATTGCGTTCACAACTGCGAGGATCATTCTTCATTTGATGTCATTTCCGCAGTTCATATATAATTCATTTCATATATCATTCACACTCATTTCTTTCTTTTACGGAAACATATGAACCCACAATTGACCTGCTCCCAACGTCAGTGGCTTCATAGCTCAGTTGGTTAGAGCATCGCACCGGTAATCGCGAGGTCATGGGTTCAAACCCTGTTGAAGTCCTGAATTTTTTTTGAGGCTTCCTATCGCAATTGCATAAATTGCATTCACAACTGCGAGGATCATTCTTCATTTGATGTCATTTCCGCAGTTCATGTATGATTTATTTCAATTATATCATTCACACTCATTTCTTTCACGGGAACATATGAACCCACAATTGACCTGCTCCCAACGTCAGTGGCTTCATAGCTGAGTTGGTCATCTGAGCATCGCACCGGTAATCGTGAGGTCACGGGTTCAAACCAGCAGAAACGCTGGAAGTGAGCTTGCCTTCACAACTGCGAGGATCATTCCTCATTTGATTTCATTTCTGCAGTTCATGTATGATTTATTTCAATTATATCATTTACACTCATTTCTTTCACGGGAACATATGAACCCACAATTGACCTGCTCCCAACGTCAGTGGCTTCATAGCTGAGTTGGTCATCTGAGCATCGCACCGGTAATCGTGAGGTCACGGGTTCAAACCCTGTTGAAGTCCTGAATTTTTTTCAGGCTTCTTTTTGCAATTGCATAAATTGCGTTCACAACTGCGAGGATCATTCTTCATTTTGATTTCGTTTCCGCAGTTCATGTATGATTTATTTCATATATCATTCACACTCATTTCTTTCACAGGAACATATGAACCCACAATTGACCTGCTCCCAATGTCAGTGGCTTTATAGCTCAGTTGGTTAGAGCATCGCACCGGTAATCGTGATCGCGTTGTGCCAGAACAGCCCAATTTTTTTGTGTGTGTCCCTACTTAAGTGAAGCAAGTTTTTATTCTTCCGCAAGACTGGCATCGCGCCTTTACATATTCCTTTCCATTTTTCGCAACCATGTACTCGACGGTTTCCATGACATTGGGTGTATGTTTCTTCTCTTTCAAACAGTAAAGATCCTTCATCTATCCATAAAAATCTTTATCTCTAAATAGTAGGCAACCACAACAATAAAGTGCGCCAAAAATTTGACCTATTAAAGAAAAGGGAGAGCAGGTTACACAAAGGAATAGCCACAGCACGAGTGCAGGAAGAAGTCCTCAACGAGTTCTATGGCCAAGCTGCCCCAGCGGGGGAAACAACGCCCGCCCGTCCAAGCCGATAATCGGTGGGATGAGTTTCATGTCTCACAAACAAATTTTAATGACTGGCTTCTTGCTGGAAATATTAATCGAAGAGACATTTTTAATTTTACACAATGTACAGTGGAAAGAAAAGTTTATGATATTTTTAAAAGAGAAATTAATAACCTTGGTAGTGTTAAAGCAAGTTTTGGTTTGCAGGTTAATTTCAAACGTGACCTACAAAACGAAGAGGGGCAAATGGAAGAAGAAAAACAAAGACACTATTTCAAAGAAGAGCCACATGTTTTTACAAAAGAAACCTTGAACAAGAATTCAGCGAAAAATTAAATGAATTTGTTAATATTAATGGCGAAATAGAAAACTGGTCAGAGCGGGGTTCTGGATGGGATGTTAATACAGTTTCACATGCTTATGTAAACATGGCAAAATTTCAACCTTTCAGAGGAGGAACTTTCATATCTCTTCCAAAGAAACTGGCAAACAAAAAGGCAATTGTTAATGTGAAAAACACAGACAATGGATGTTTGAAATGGCACTGAGAGTGGCCTTGTTTCCAGTGCAAAAAGACCCACAAAGACCAAGCAAAATATCCAAAAAACGATAGAATCAACTGGGATGGCATTGATTTTGCAACACCGTTGAAACAAATCTACAAGCTTGAGAAGCAAAACACCGACCTTGCCATTAACGTCTTTGTGTGGGAAAAAGATGTTGTTCTTCCCCTCATTGTTAGTACAAAGGAAACAAGCATTGAAAGAATTAATTTGATGTTTCTTCATGAAGGTGAGTATTCTCACTATTGCTTCGTTAAGAGGTTCTCAGCTCTGTTTTATGACCAGACAAAACACAGGGATAGACAACACTTCTGCACAATGTGTTTGATTGGTTTTACGTCAGAAAGAATTTTATTGCAGCACAAAAAACATTGCAATGGAGTCAACGGAACTCCAACATGAGTTGAAATGCCTGAAAAAGGCAAAAACATACTGAAGTTTGAAAATTTTAACAAACAAATGAAGGCTCCATGTGTTATTTATGCCGATTTTGAGGCTATTATTGAAAATATTCCTGAGAGTCAACGTGAAAAAACAGACTGCACAGAAAAAACAGTCAAACACATAGCTTGTGGGTTTGCTTTGACGGTTGTGAGATGCAACTGCGCAAGCGGGCCCATTGTAAAATACAGGCAGGGATCTGACGGAGAGAAAAACTCAGTGGAAGAGTTTTTGGAAAGGATTTTGAGGATTGAGGAAAGTTTGCGAGAAAGCGTGAAAACATGGAAGCCGCTTGTGATGAGACCTGGTGATTGGTTCAGATTTATAACAGCTGAAAATTGCCACATTTGTAACAAGAGTCTTGTGAAGCCAGAATTTTTGGACTCTATTAGTGTGTTTCACATTAATACAGGCAAATACTTGTTCCAAAGTCATAAAGGTTAAGGATGTTTTTATAAAAAGCTAAAAGAAACAAAATTTATTGGCCCAAAAGCTAAAAGAAAAGAAAATTATGAAATTAATGAAAACCAAAAAGATTGCCCCTTTTGCAAAGAACCATTACTTTGTAAAAATTTCAGGGACATGGTCAAAGATCATTGCCACATTTCTGGCAGATTTCATGGGGTTGCGCATGATGAATGCAACAAAAAAGCTGTGTATAAACCCAAAAACAATTCCGATACCTGTGGTTTTTTATGATCTGAAGGGCTATGATGCACATCACCTAAGCGATGTCAAAAACAAAAGGAAATAAACAGCTAAATTGCATTGCCAAAAACATGGAAAAATACATTTCATTTTCTTTGGGGAACTAATGTGCGTCATCGATAGCAACTCCTTTCTGCTGTCAAATCTTGACTCACTTGTTAAAGCAACACCCATGTTAAAGCAACACCCAAAGAGGGGCTCCAAATAACGGAAAAGCTTGTGAAAACAATAAAAAGGAAAACAAAAAACCTTTGAGAAACGAAAGGCCTCGAGCTTCTTTTGAAAAAAGGCATTTACCGCTACGAGTCCATGGACTCATGGGGAAGGTTTGGCAAAACAAGCCTTCCATCAAAAGAAAGTTTCTTTAGCAAGCTATATCTGACAAACACATGCACATCGGATGAAGACTACGCGCATGCTCACAAAGTTTGGAAGCATTTGAATGCAAAATACTTGGAGATTACCACAATCTTTACGTGAAAACAGACATTGCGCTTCTAACAGATGTTTTTGAAAACTTCCGCGATCTTTGTCAAAAGCAGTATGGCCTTGATCCTGCACATTATTACATGTCACCCGGTCTGTCGTGGGATGCGCTCTTGAAAAAAATGGAAATCAAGCTGGAACTCTTGACTGACATTGACATGCATCTCTGTGGAGAGAGGGATGCGGGGTGGAATCTCAATGGTTAGCAAGAGGCACGCCAAGGCAAACAACCCTATTGTACCAGGATATGACGAAAGCAAACCAAAAACTTTATCATGGACTTTGATGCAAATAACCTGTACGGTTGGGCAATGAGCAAAGCCCTTCCCATTGGAAAATTTGAGTGGAATGGCTGGATCCCATCAGAGGAAGAAATTCTTGAGATAGAAGAAAATGGGAAAAAAGGTTTTATTCTTGAGGTCGACCTTGAATATCCAGAGGAGCTCCACGAAGAGCACAACAGCTATCCACTTTCCCTGAGAAAAAGATTGTGAAAAAAGAATGGCTGTCCCCCTACCAAAGGAAACTTATCAAAGACCTCAACCTCAAACCGCCAGACTGCAAAAAACTCTTGCTGACGCCTCTAGGACAAAAATAACTACGTGATCCACTACCGCAACCTGCAGTTTTATCTTAAGCAGGGCACGAAACTGAAAAAGGTCCACAGAGTGCTGGAATTCGAACAAAAAAGCTGGATGGAGTCTTACATCCGAATGAACACCAACTTTAGAAAGAAGGCCAAAAGCTCATTCGAGAAAGATTTTTACAAGCTGATGAACAACTCTGTCTTTGGGAAAACGATGGAATACCATGTGAAACTGGTTCATAGCCATGAGGAAAACAAACTCCGTAAATTGATTGCAAGCCCCCTGTTCTCAAGTCAAATAGTTATTTACCAACGACCTTGTGGGGTTACACATGTGCAAAAGTAAGTTGTTTCTCAATAAACCAGTTTACACAGGAATGATGATACTCGAAAATAGTTAACTGCTGATGTATGAATTTTTCTACAACATCTTGAAAAAGCAGTATGGGCAGAAATGCGAGCCTCTGTACACAGACACGGACAGTTTTCTGCTCGAAGTTGAAATGGACGATATTTACAAAGACGTGGTACCAGGTGGCTGCCTCGGCGAATCTCTCTTTGATACAAGTGACTATCCAAAAGATCACCCACTGTATTCAGAAATCAACAAAAAGGTTTTGGGTAAAATGAAAGACGAATGCGCTGGCACTCCAATTGCCGAGTGTGTCTGTCTGCGACCAAAGATGTATTCGATCAAGAGAGCGGACGAAAAAATTACAAAAAGGGCCAAAGGCGTGAAAAAAAATGTGGTAGACAAGCAAATATTCCACCATCATTACAAATGCACCCTGTTCGGAGTGTGGGAGTTGACGCCAAAAATGCGTGTATTGTGCCCTAAACAGATGAAAAGCAAAATGTATATTCTATGTAGTGATGGGCATCAAATCTTTGGCATGGAACTTGAAAAGATTTCTTTATCTGCCTTCGATTCAAAGCGTTGGATATCGGACGACGGCATCAACACAAATGCCTTCGGGTACAATCCCCCGCCATCTGATGCAGAAATGGCCGGCATCATGGAGCTGTTAGATGAGGCCTTCGGGTGTAGATCTGTGTTTGGGGGGACAACCAACAACTCATCGCACACAAAACTGCGTTTGGGACCGTCGTGTAAATAATAAAAAACAGGTGTGTCAGGTTTCATGACCGTTTTTCAATTTTGAAGACTTTCAAAGACGAAACTCACCAGGTTGGTAAAGATAGCGGACATTGACAAGAGGAGGGAGCTGTTTTTCACACATCCCCACAGGTCTTTGATATGTTGTTCAAGGATTGGAAACAACCGCTTTTTCTTTGATTGCAGCTGCTGGCTTCTTCCCAGTCAGGCTCGTTTCCTCGTTGTTCAAGGCTGCAACAACTTCTGGAAGCCTTTTTACCCATGGAACAGACCACTGACCCTCTAGCAAATGCATTTCAACAGCGTATTGGTGGCCAAACAGGTGCTCAGCCAGGGTGCGGTTGAAATGCTCGACAATAGCCTGGTCGTGGTGAATTTCCGGGTGACTGCGCTGGATATACGTTTGTCGTTTTCCACCTCTTTTGTGACAGCACCCATGAATTTGCGCCTGGGGTCAACCTGCAGCATTTGCGGTCATTTCAGAGGTGAGCATTTGTAAATTTTGTGAAACGCCTCGGCAACCTCATCAGAGTTTTTCAGGGTCAAAGGTTTGGCTTCTTTGTAGCGGCTGGCCACATCGGCAACTGTCAGTGCGTACTTGAAAACTTTGCGCCCGCATGGAAGTTTGTGGTGCGGCCAAAAAAAAAAGGTCAGCTTGGTGCACCTTGTTGGGTGTGAAAACATCAAACTTCGGCCGAGGAATGTGCCGTGGCGTGGGAAGATAGATCTGTCACAGTGCCTGCCTGATCAGCCACACTTTTGCAGTCTCTTCAGGGACCTTTTCAGCTTCAGCCAGTTTTTTGATTGTGGCAAGTCCTTTCCAGTAGCCCCCCCCCCCCCCCCCCCCCGGGCTGTAATAAACCTTTGCGAGTTTGGTTTCCATATTACAGCCTCAAAGATATTAGTTCAAAGGAAACGAAAAGCAGCATAGCCCAAAGCAAGAGTACAAATGCCCCCAAAAAACGAGCTTGCCCTGTTTCTGCTGCTTGCTCGGCTGGTAGAAATCGGAAAACTTGGGCTCTTTGAGGGGCACCATCGGTTTGTTGGGGTGCGCTTGGTTGAAGAGTTTGAAAGCGTAGTCGGTATTGGTGAAGTTTTGCTTGGCCTGCGCTTTTATCTGCACATTGGTTGGCAAGGTTGGAGAGCTCTTTGGCGATGATGTAGTCTTCTCTGAGTTCTTTTTGATAAGCCTCAACGTCTTTGATGTTGACAAACAACCCGGCGGCTTTGGCCACAAGAAAAATGCCGCTGTCAATCAAGCTTTCTGTCGTCTTTGAGCCCACTTAAGTTTCATACCTTTTGACATTATTTCTCAACTTCTTTGTCGGAGAGGCGCTTCACCTGCTTGTGAGTCAACTGCACTCCAATGGCCTCTTTGGTTTTGCCTGTCGACACCAGCACGGCCAGTTGCTCACGGAGAGCAGGAATGTCAGGGCCTGGGGTGGCCAAATCCAAACCACCGGTTGGTGCACCCGATGCCTCGGCTTCCAGCATGTTCATAACTTCTGCTGTTAAAAGCTCTTCTTCTGCTATTGTTGTATTCAGTGTTCATTTTTTTTAATTCAAAAACAACTGGAGTCTGAAGGGGTGGCAAAGCAAGAACACGAGATAAGAAAACTTTTTGCTCTTTCAGCTTTGAAATGAGACCTTTGTACTCGTCTTGGGACAGGTCGCCGGCGTAGTCATCAAAAATGGCCCTCGTGGTCTTGGCTGAGGGGTTGTAAAAAAGACATCCACGGCAATGTTCTCCCGAAATGACGCTGTGATGCTGGTGTACTTTTGGGTCAGCACCCAAACGATGATGCCAATGTGTTGAGCGGAAAAGGCGAGATTTACCAGCTGGCCTGTGCAGTTTTTTACCTCTTTCGAGGCTGCGTGGTCATCAAGGATGATGAGGGTGTTTGTGCCCTCAGAAACAAAGGTCACAAGCTTCAACCAAATTTCCACCTCGTGCTGCTCGCAAATTATCACATCCACCCATGGATCCCTTTCACCAAATCGGAGGTAGGTCTTGTTGTGCGCAAATGTCGGGCAGATGAGCACGATGTAGTCGAACTTGCTGCGGAAAGGGCCCATTAGCTGGTCCACCACAAACCTTGTTTTGCCTGAATTTGTCAGGTCAACAATGAGAGCATTGAACGGAATGTTATCTGGGTTCATGTCCAATGGTATATTAGTATTGCACAGACTGCAATTGCCAGTCCAAAAGGTTGAACTGCGCATCGCTGATAACGAAGATGTGGCAGTTCACAGTGCCAGAGCCGCTGGTGTCCCGCTCGAGTTCAAGCTGAACTCCGTCTGTACTGTTCATGAGGCGAGTGCCGCTGCCGTGCATCGCTTGATCCGACATGGAGCACAAATCAATCAACAGCCCGAACCTGTTGTCATGAAACTTTGATACACTCATGTGTCTCCACCCGGTTGATTTTTTTGACCTGCCAAAGAAGTGGCTGACTTCCCCCCAAATGTCCTTGCCTTCAACCCCGTTGTTGAAAACCATGTTTGGAACGCCATGGACCGTGATGCTGACTTTTGTAAGGTTGGGGTTGAAATAATTTTCTGTATCCCTTGCGCCTGCAGTGTAAGGCTCAACGAAGAGGAGAAGAAGGCCTTTCAGGGATCTTCGCTGTGGGGTGACTTTTATGTTGAGTCTGGCGTCTGAGGCTCTGTTGAAGGTCACCATTTTTTCCCGTACAACGTGGTCATAGAAAAACTCTTTTCCGGTGGAATAAGTGTTGTACGCCTCATTGGCCAGAGTTTTACTTCGGACCATCTCATACTCCAGCTGAATGTTTTTTAGCTTGTAGACAAGTTTCGTTGTGTCTGAAACCCTCACAACCTGTTTTGCAGGTGGAAGCTCGAACACAAGGTCGTTGTAAAGAGCTTGTGCATAAAAAGCTCCGTGGTTGGTCAGAATCTGGTGGTCCAACCTTATTCGGTATTTTTTCCCAAAACCTTTTCCAGCTTGTTTTCCAAGGCTACGCCAGAGGTTTTCTTGTCTGCCACCCCCGAGCAGATCTTATTTAGGTCCTCGCTCTGGATGCCCTCAAGCAGCATATTGTCCCGCTCCTCCTGGAAGAGGAAGAGGTCTTCCCATATCTTGAAGACGTCATATGCCACGGTTTCCTGCAGTATGGTGCCCGCGTACTTCACAACCAGCTTGTCGATCAGTGCGCGCGTGATGTTTTGCACGAGAAAGTTGTTGGTGTGCCCTCCGGCCAGGTCAGTGTTAAAAACAAGCGTGAGCAAGCCGGGTATGAGGACTTCGTGCTCATTCAGCTTGGGCACTGAAACATAAAGTGTTTCTCCCGGGCTGGCTTCACTTCAATCAAAGGTGATGCGCTTGACTGCGCGCTCGGCTTTCATTGTGTCGTGTTTTTCTCTTGGTGTGTTGGCCAAAGGTTTGCTTGCACAGCAGCCATAATTATAACCAGCAGATTCAAAAAGTTCAATTGAAAATAAATTCTGAAGATATCAATACAAAGTGGGGAAGGAGGAGGCTTCAAAAACCCTGGTTATGATCCTGAGTCGTGGCATGATGAAGATGGTGATGACTATCAAGAAAACCAAGATGAAACAAACCCTTTCATTCCGGGCTCAGTATCCACACCATTTCATGATGGTAAAGAAATTGAGTTGCCAATGTTGCCGCATGAACAAAGCAGGCTGCCAGACACATCTTTTGATGAGACATTTTTTGGCGGTGCGCATGTCTCGAGTGAACTTGCTTGGATTTCTGCAAAAAATTTATTTCCAAACATAAGTGCAACCGATCTTGAAGTATCTTATGCCCAAAATGGTAGGGTTTGAGTTAAAATGATTGGCGCTGGTAAAAAGTCATATGACCTGTTTACAACAAAAGGGGTATGCGTGAACAACAGCTGAATCCAAACTCACGAAAGAAATAAAAACTGTTCTCGGAAAGTCAATTTATGAAATGCACGCAGAAGTTGAACAACAAACGGCTGGAAAACAAAAACAACTAAAACAAGTTGTATCAATGGCAGATGTGTAGGAAAAAGCCAAAAATGACATGGATGAAATCAGAAACCAAATGAGACAAATTGATGAACAGAGAACTGCTCTTGAAGAAAAAACATGGTAATTTGGATACAGAAGAGATTCAAAAACTGAAAAATCAGAAAAAAACCCTTGAAAAAGAACATCAAGCAAAAAGAAAGCAGCTGGAAGAAACCAGCAAAGCAGCACAACAGGCGCCAAAATTGAAAGAAGCCATTTGGAAGCTCACAGAAGAAAATGCCAAATTGAATCAAACCATATCAGAACTTCACGAAAAAAATTGATACAGAAGCTCTCAATGAACTGAAACCATGAAAAGCAGAACTGGAGCGCCAAAATGAAGAAGACAGAGTGATAATCAACGATGAAAATGCCACATCTTCCGAAAAAACTGTGGAGAAGTGTTCTGATCGCATCCTCCAGAAGAACAAGGAATTCTCTTTGCGCCTCTTTGGCTCGGCCTCCATTTCCCAAAATGCTGCTTTTGACATTAACCTGCACCCCAAGAATGCAGTACACAAAAGCCTTGATTGACTGGTTTAGACACGCCAGACCGGCCTGGGTGAGCCCATGTGCGATGTCCGGCACAAAATACTCAAACTGTTTGTCTGTGCTGCCCTCATTTGCAAATCTTTGATTGGATGGGTTGGAAAGGGGGGTCGTGTACTACCAGAGCTTTTGCGCAAAACCCCGTCGTCATAAAGAATGAACATGTAGCCAAGGCCATGGTTTTGGCCATTGGTGAAATGAAAGTCTGAGCTACATGTAGGATTGACGCCAAATTATGTGCAAATCCTTCTGAAAGAAGCCTCGTCGTATTTGTTATCTTTTTGGTTGAAACTGGGGTTGTCAGGCAGAGAGCTCTTGCTCTGAATTCCTCCCATCTCGAAAAGAATTTGCCTTGTTGTGAAGTAAACATGAAAGAGATAAAAGGAGCGTAGCTGGTCAGCTGCTGGAGCATTTCCCAAAACAGGGCCGGTCAAAATCTCTCTTGAAACCCTGCAGCCTGTTGTTGCTGACCATTCACACGCTCGGCCATGCCGGCAACTCGTTGCTCCCGTGACTCCGATCTGGCAATGGCCAAAATGACGGAGCAGCCGGATTTAGTAAATCGTTTTAAAGAGCTCTGGATTAATGAACTGATGCCAACTTTTAAAAAGGACTTATTGACCGAATTAAAGACTGAAATCGGCAAACAGATGAAGTTAGTCACAGAACGATTCGAAAGCAAGATCCGTGACCTGGACAAGAAACTCAATAGCCTCGAAACATCACAATCATTTCATTCGAGCAAATTTGATGCCTTTACCGCAGGATTAGCGAACACAAAAAAAGACATTAAAACGCTCAATGATAAAGTAAAGCAACTAAAAGACAGCATTGCACATTTTGAGAACGACCTGTACGACAACATGGTGTCGCTCGATGTAACACAACAATACTTGAGGCGTGATTGCTTAGAAATTACTGGAATTCCAGTTATCCCTCTGGACAACCCTAACAGGCTCGTTGTTGAACTGTCCTCTGCTTTGGATGTTGATTTAGAGGAACAAGAAATTTCAACTGCTCATCACCTTCCAGCTACCAAGAAGGTGAAAGAGCGAATAATTGTAAAGTTTGTTAGGCGTGAAATCTACAAGCAAAGGTCAAAATTGCATGGAAAGGACACGTCATGTCTACCGTCAGTGGCGGCCGAACTCGGCAAGAGTATCGCTGAAAGGCCAACGAAGATCTATATTAACGAATCTCTAACTGCCTACAGAAGAAAACTTTTTGGAAAGCTTAACTCATTCAAGAACACAAACAAGTGGAAGTATCTGTGGATTACGAATGGTACTATCCATCTACGGCAAACGGATTTGTTGCAAACATTCCACTTCGATACTATGGAAGACTTTGAGGAGTTTGTAGACCCACAAAAGGACAAGTAATTGGACAGATAAGTAATAACTAATTGTAATTGTAACCAATGGTAATTCAAATTTTGAACCTCTAGCCCGAATAAACACGAATATGTCTCGTCGTAATAATGGCTCATTGCAACTACCATTCTTCAATTTACCAGACCAAGAATTTTGTAATTTAATTGGTTTGTGCACCCCCAGCTTGTCTGAAAGACTCGCTGATAATATTGATCTTCTGAATGTGCTCCCTAATCCCGACAAACATGATGAAAGGGACTCTGATCTTATGCTTATTTCTCCATGCTCAGAATACTACGAAATTTCCAAATTAAATAAGTTACTCAATTCATCTTACAGCTCTAGGAATTGTCTTAGTATATTCCACTGTAATATTAGAAGTCTATCAAAAAATCTGCCTATCTTAGAAGATTGGTTATACTCTTTAGAAAAAAACCCTGACATAGTAGCCATCTCAGAAACAAAGCTGAACAGCAGATCTATAATAACATTGATATACCCCAGTACCATTTTTTTCACACTGACTCTGAAACAGCTGCCGGGGGTGCTGCTCTTTACTTATCTAACAATCTAAAAACCATACCCAGGGCAGATATAAAGTTTACTATGCCTCTAGTTGAGTCCTGTTGGACAGAGATTATTACTAGTAATAACCAACCAAATATTATTATAGGATGCATATATAGACATCCTTCAGCTAATGTACCAGATTTTACACAAGAACTAAAAAATATAATAAAAAGTTTTAGCAACAGGAAACAACATGTTTATATAATAGGAGATGTAAATATAAATTTTCTGAAGTATAACGAGCATGCAAATACTGAAGATTATCTTAATATGCTGTATTCTAACAATTTTCTCCCACTTATCACTAAACCCACTAGGCTCACAGATTACTCTTCTACCTTAATTGATCATATTTATACTAATGCTCCCATTCAAAATACTACTTCTGGTATTGCTCTAGCTGATATATCTGACCATTTGCCTGTTTTCTGCATCTGTAATGTACCCACGTCTAAAACCAAACAGATAACATATTATAGAGATTACACTAGCTTTTGCAAAGATCAATATTTAGCTGACCTCAGTCAAGTTAACTGGCCAGATTTATACTCTACCTCCGCTGATCTTCATGAGATAACTAATGCATGTATAAACAAAGTGAAATATATTGTCAATAAACATGCCCCTTTAAAAAAAGTTACCAATTCTAAAATGAAACAACTCAACAAACCTTGGTTAACACAGGGGCTTTTAAAATCAATTAAAAGGAAACAAAAGATGTATAAATCACATTTTCTCAGCAAAAATTCAATGAAGATAAAAGAGTATAAACAATACTCCAATCTACTAAACAAAATGAAGGCCAAAGCCAAAGATAAATATTATAACAAATATTTTCAGCTCTACAAAGAAAATCTGAAAGAAACATGGAAACTTATTGGTACGATTATTAAAAGGAAAGCCAAAGCTCAATCAAACTACCTTCCTAGGATCATAAGAAATAATAAGGTCTACACTAATGAACTCCACATTGCTAATCAATTTAATCAGCACTTTACTACAATTGGCGACCCCACTAAATATATACGTAATAGCCCCACAAATAGCTTTTACTTATCAGCTGTCACTGAAGAATATGTGACTCAGCTATTTCTAAATCTAAAGGAAAGAAAGGCTTCATTAGATATTCCTAATAAGTTAATAAAACTTGCTAGCCATGAATTATCTAAACCTTTCGCATACATTTACAATCAATCAATCATACAAGGTATTGTAAATCTGGGGATGCAACAGATCCTGCAAATTATAGACCCATAGCAGTTTTATCACCATTTAGTAAAATCCTAGAAAAAATTGTCAATGATCAACTCGTCTCATTTATAGATAAATACAATATCTTGTTCAAATACCAGTTTGGGTTTAGAAAAGACCATTCCACTGAGCTTGCTATTCTAGAAATAACTGACATTCTTAAAACCTCAATTGACAACAATCTCATAACATGTGGGGTCTTGCTAGATTTCTCCAAAGCCTTTGATACTGTCAACCATGAGATACTGCTAAGGAAATTACATAAATATGGAGTTTGTGGAAAAGCTTTAGATTGGTTCACAAGTTACCTTACTAATAGAACTCAATGTATGAAACTAGGTAATGCTGAATCCAATTTTCTCCAGATTGTTTGTGGAGTTCCTCAGGGATCAACCCTTGGACCACTATTATTTCTTCTTTACATAAATGATCTTGCCAACTCGTCAGATATGCTTTCCTTTCGACTTTTTGCTGATGATGCTAATATCTTCTATGCCACTAAAACATCAAAAGATTTTGAGGCAGTTATGAACTTAGAACTTCAGAAAGTAATTAACTACTGCAATCTCAATAAACTGTCTATTAACATGAAGAAAACAAACTTTATGATAATAACATCTCCACAGAAGCCAACTATACACAATATCAACATTTTAAACATTGATCGCAAAACTAGTATCAAATATTTAGGCATTTATTTAGATGAGCATTTGAACTGGAAAACTCAAATAGCACACGTACAAGGCAAACTGACTAAAAACCTTGGAATCTTCTACCAATTGCGGAATTACCTGAATTTAAAGATGTTAAGACAACTGTATTATGCACTTATTTACCCTTATCTTAATTGAAGGCCTCGGAGCATAACCATCCTATGTCGAATTTTGAGTCGTTTTTCGATTTTGCTTGGATTTGTCTGAATTTCTGCATGTGAACTGCAATTCGATGGAAAAACATTGTATGGTATTTTTTTGACTGATTCATCCAGAATCCAGAAATGCATTTTTTCTTACGTACGCCAAGAAACCAACCTTCCATGGGAGTGGTTTGCAAGTTGCATTACATCTTCTTTCAATCGAATTGCAGTTTACATTCAACAATTCGGGCAAATGCAGGCAAAATCGAAAAACAACCCAAAATTCGACATAGGATGGTTATGCTCCGAGGCCTTCAATTATGGTGCAATGTGTTGGGGCAACACGTATCAGACTAATTTAAGTAAGATCTGTACTAAACAAAATAAATGCATCCGTAGTATCTTTTTTGCAAACAAACGAGAACCCTCTTTCCCTTATTACCAAATCCTTGAAATTTTAAAATTTGAAAATGTTGTTAGATTCAAAATCTGCTCACTGGCATTTAAAATATATAACAATCCATCAACTGTTCCAGCAATTTTCCATAATTTTTTAATACCTACAACAAATGTCCACTCCTATAACACCAGAAATTCTGCCAGGCTCAATTTTCACCGACCACAAGTTAGAACTAACATAGGCAAATTTACTTTTAAGTACTCTGCTTCTGTTTTATGGGAAACTGTTCCCTTGCCATTGAAAAAAACAAAAACATTTAACAGGTTTAAGAAACTTTATAGGGCTCACCTGATCTCTTGTCAATCAAATAATACATAATCTGTTTAAGTGATCAAATATATAGTAAGTAATTATTAATAATAATAATAGAGTTAATAATAATAGAGTTAATAATGTGAATGATATATGAAATAATTCATATATGAACTGCGGAAATGAAATCAAATGAAGAATGATCCTCGCAGTTGTGAACGCAATTTATGCAATTGCGAAAAGAAGCCTGAAAAAAAAAAAAAAAAAAAAAAAAAAAAAAAATTCAGGACTTCAACGGGGTTCGAACCCGTGACCTCGCGATTACCGGTGCGATGCTCTAACCAACTGAGCTATGAAGCCACTGACGTTGGGAGCAGGTCAATTGTGGGTTCATAAATGTTCCCGTGAAAGAAATGAGTGTGAATGATATATGAAATAATTCATATATGAACTGCGGAAATGAAATCAAATGAAGAATGATCCTCGCAGTTGTGAACGCAATTTATGCAATTGCGAAAA